>JAJAQA010000005.1:6799741-6807241 GCA_021464565.1 Rutilus rutilus | reverse complement strand
GTTGTTTTTGTTTATGTGAAACCGTTGCCAGCTATGCACTTCTAACCAGCCATCAGACGTTGCCTTGTACAACGGATGACATTTTAATGTGATTTTCTTTAAATTGAACTTTGTATTAATTAATTTTTTTATTTTTTCATACCCACGTTTCTGCCTACCTTTTTAAGAGAGTCGAACCTGTGTGACCTAATGACAATCTTTTAGGTATCATTTATATTTCCCTGGGTGAAATTCCCGAGGGTGGCGTAGTCGAAATTCCTTGTCTAAAACCTGTACCACTTCGTCACACAATGTATTAAGTGCATCTAAAAGAAAGGGATATGGGGGACACCTACAGGCGATTAGGGTAAACTACGAATGAAGTCGGCCATTTTCTCCTCAGTTTTATGCAAGCTGTTGAGGAGAATGGTAGGTGGAAAATCTCTTTCCAGTCAAACAGAAATTAAATGTTGTCAGAGATCATTTTGTTTATCTTTAAGGTCAAAATAATTATTTTAAAAGTGTTTTATTTTATATTCGAGTCATAAGAGACATAGAATTGATGGATAATTAACTTTATACCGAAACTCCTTGTCGAGCACATTAAGAGTGCATGGTATTCATTGTGTTTATATATCTGTATTTTCTTATTTATTTTTTCACTTTTGACAGTTACGTGACCGGATGAGCTGTATTGTCTGTTTGGTGTCATTTCATATGTTCTCAGGTATGATGCAGTGTTTGTATGATATTACGTTTTCTGTGTTCAGAAAAAAGACTGAGCTCTTAATTATTGAAAAAAAAAAATGGTTTATTGCTTGTTAAACTGGTGAAAAGAGTTTTATGCAAGCTGTTGAGGAGAATGTTACGTGACCGGATGAGCTGTATTTACGTCTGTTTGGTGTCATTTCATATGTCCTCAGTAAACCTGCGATGATTGAGCTCAGCATACGTCTTCGTGTGGTCCTTTCTGGGAGGTTCGGAAGAAAGAACTAGAGGGGGTTACAGAGGCAGGTGGGGTGACTGCTGCTACCTGGCAGTGGTACAGTCAGATGGATGCTGCACTCCAGGGGCAGCACTCAATAAGTCCGCCCCTGGTAGTGTCAGCAAATCTGACTGCCATTACAGGTGGCGTTGTCACCTCTCCGTCCTCTGCCCCTCCCAAAGAACGGGCCAACCTGCCACCAAGGAAGAGGGCCAGGGTCAGTGAGGCACTCCTGGATTTCATGAAGGAGCAGGCAGAGAGGGAAGAGGAGAGAGAGCAGGAGGCAGAGGCGAGGGAAAGAGCAGCCTCTGACAGGGCAGAGAGATACTTGACTCTCTTTGAGAGACAATAAATTGTAAATAGCCTGTATTATTTGTAATGTTCTTGGTTTACGATTGTTGTATTGGATTTTCTTCTATAAATATTTGAAATTGAGTTTCAGTCTGGATGGTAGATAAATAAACATTCTGTTCCCTTTCGAAAGCTACAATCGATGCTGCTTCAAGAAACATTTATTATTATTATCATCAATGTTGATACATGTTGTTGATGACTCGGAGTCTATGTTGCTGATATGTGATGTAAATACATCGGAGAAACGCCGGCGCATTCGTTGACCTGGACGAGGCTATTATTAGCTGACTGGAGAAAACTGATAACACGGGCAAATAATGTTTTATTGCATTACCTTTTCTGTACTTTTTCAGCCATGGAATAATCAGTCAGGGAAGAAACCTTGAGTGTCCAGAAAGGCGCCAAATAAATAAAATGTATTATAAGTCAAGTCGTCTGGTTGCCACTATTCGACGTGGAATTAAAATCCAAGTGGGTGGGGCGTAGCTCACCGGGACTTAGGCTTTATGACGTGTCCTAACCCTAACTTTGTCAACATCACTACATGGAATAAAAGTTAGGAATAAAAGTTAAAGTGTGTGAAAAATAGTTGCAGTGTTTTGTCAGTATGTAGCAAAAAAAAAAAAATAATGAATACAATTGTTTGTATTAATGATTTATTTTTATTTATTTTCTTCACATTATTATTTTATTGCAGGAATGATTGCTCATTAGTTACATTTGCAAGCAACTAAAATTGCAGTTTACTAAATACTAAAAACATGTATTAATACACCTCTAATCAGTGGCGTGCACAGACCTCCTCAGGGGCAGGGGCAGGGGCAGGGGCAGGGGCAGGGGCAGGGGCAGGGGCAGGGGCAGGGGCAGGGGCGGAAGGACCAAAAAAAAAAAAAGAAGAGTTCCTTGTTTGTTTGTTTTTTTCCTTTATTTCCTTTGCATTCTATGAAAAGACGTTGATACAATTAGAATGCATAACACATCAAACAAAAATAGGGAAATAATGATAATATTACTAAATATTATTTAATATTATTGATCTGCCTTACTTAGGGGTGGACAATGATGCAATTTTCTTCTAGAAACAAACTTTGTTTTATGATTTTCATGTTATCACTGTGAAGCTGCTTTGAAACATTCTGTATTGTAAAAAAAAAAGCGCTATATAAATAAATGTGACTTGACTTGACTATTATATACATTAAAGTGTTAGCTATCATGAAATCAGTAACACTTAACAATAAGGTTTCATTGTACTAATACTGAACTGCACTTCTACAGCATGTATTAATCTTAGTATTAATTTCAGCATTTACTAAAACATTATTAAAATCAAAAGTTGTATTTGTTAACAATAGTTAATGCTCTGACTGTGACATAACATGAACAAGTAAAAAACAGGTGTATTATTATTAACAAATACAGTAACAAATGTGTTCCTCATGGTCAGTTCATGTTAGTTACATGAATAATAAACAAATGAACCTTATTGTAAAGTGTTACTATGAAATCAAAGATATAAATTCCTTACAATTTAGAGTAGATGGACTTATGATTTCATTTCAATGTATTTCCCCAAGCCAACAACACTTTTGCCTCAGATAAAAACGAATGACATCGTCAGACTCAGAATGCGGCTGAAATCGAGATATACATTTATTATAGTTAAGCATAACTCGCAAGCTGCCGCAACTTTTACAGTAGCATGGTAGGAATGTAACTTTTCCATATTTGCTTAACGTTACCTGCTGCTCCTGTTGTTTGAAGACTCGCGGAGTCGCGGCGAACTGCTGCGTACATAGTGCTGCAAAGAAAACTCCGCCTACTACTTCACCTCCGCCAAATGCTTCCGCCCCCCCAAAATTTTTTTTGGTATAATATTTGTATTATTATTGTTACTGGCAAAAGTGTATAAGTGTATTGTTATCTATTATAATATTTATAATTATTATTATTATTATTTACAATTATCAGAGAGGGGCACAATACATTTTGGACAAAAGGGGCAGGGGCTTGAGCCCCCCTCCTGTGTACGCCACTGCCTCTAATGTACAAAGCACACTCGACACGTTCAACAAATTTTCAAGTGATTTCACAGGTTAATAAAAAAATTACATGAATTTAAAATATATAATAAAATAAACTACTTATCATGATTTAATAACATTAAACAACTGAAAATCACAAATTGTAATATTATAAAATAAAAATACACATTATTAAAAATCCCAAATAATATACATGCATAAATGTTACATTTATATCTATATTTTTAAACAAATGTTATTTTCATAAGTGTTTATAACATGTCTAAGAAATAAATGTTGCTTGCCCACTAGAGGGGTAAGTTTTAATTGTTCAGCACAGTTGAAATCAGGCTCTATTGTATTATCTGAATGGACTGTTAAAAGTGAATAGTTTGTTTTTACAGAGACAGATCTTGTTGTCCAGGACTTAAATGTTGAAATTGGAGAGCTGGTGACAATGGATTTAGAGGACATCTTGGATTTATAGGGAACCGGTGGACCCCCTGGACTCTTTCCAGGGACCCACACTGACAAGTCCCACCCAAGTCTCTGCCTGACTCGGAGAAGTCCAGAGAACAGCCCCGGCCTCCACCCTCACCCGAGCTCCCACACTTAAGCCCGGGCATTACTGTCCCAGCCGCCCCGCGCCTCAAAGAGAACCGGGCCACTAGTTAAAATTTGTATGTGTGTGTGTTTTTAATAGCAGAAAGATTTTAAGATTTATTTATTTAAGTGGGTTACTTTTGCACTGAATGTAAGCTTTTGCACTAAAAATGTTTATGTTTTAAATTTAATAAAAGGCTTTAAATACATTGTCTCCATCTATGTTGTAAGCACATCTTTAATGATTAAATACATAAGCAACCTAATGGTTCCTGTAGGCTGTCAGTGGACAGTTAGATTTTATTATAAGTCACTATGTAATAGCTGTGAGGGTATGACTTAAAGTAATTTTAAATTAAACAGTGACTTACTTTAAATTATACATTCAGGTCTCTAGTATATTTTCAAGTAAGACACTATCTAATGCATGTACAATCACTGCGCTGTGTCTTACTTGAAAGTATACTTGAGACTGCATTAAACAGTGACTCACTTCAAAATTTAACAGAGGGCGTGAACGTATCATTTAGAGTAAGAGACTATGTAATTGTTGTGAATTACTTCAAAATTTACTAGTGGAGGTCTGCAGGTATAATTTTGAGTAAGGTACATGTAGTTGCATTGATTTACTTTAAATGATCAGCACGCACCTGCTAGTATATAATTTTGCATGTAATAACAGTGGATTACTTAAAATTGTACCTTCTCACCCCTAGTCAATTTTGAAGTAATTGCACTGTAACTTCCTTTAAGTTATAGTCAAATTATGCCTTCAGTGGGAGGGAACTCATGAGACAAGTCCTCTGTTCAGAGTTTTTACATGACCCAACTCTCTAGATCCCTGAACCTTCAGCATCAGCAATACATCTATCCTGAACTCAGCAATCTTTTATCCATCAGCCATGCCTGTCGAATTGTGCCCGATTTGTAGTCGTTTGTTTGTTTGTTTGCTCGACTAGGCCAACACTTAAAAGTGTTCCATAATGTTCAGAACACTGAAGAAAGGAAATTGCTCCTCTCTTTGGAGTCCGGAAGGGTCAACATCCGCCAAGGACGCTGTCCGGTGCCTGGCTGTGGCAAGGACACATCTCGCCTGGACTGTCATATTAAGTCCCATTGTGAGATATCCGAGGCAGCCAAGGCCGAGTATGTGATGTCCAGCAAGCGGGTCAAAGTGCTCGAGAAATTGAGTGCACTGAGGGCGTCTAAGCCGGAGGTGCCAACGGTCTCCACCCTCGACCTGCAAGCCGAACACCCCTGGACAGAGGAAGACGCTGTGCCAGTTTTTTGAGGAGGATGAGGACTACAGTAATTGTTCAGCGGCTGCCGAACTCCCGAGGTTGCTGCACGGAGATTAGAAGACGTCGGATTTTTTTTTAGAGAAAACTCTGCCTACTACTTATTTTACATCTTGTGAAAAGAGTCATAATAGGTGCCCTTTAAAACTTAGCTCTTCCTCTATACTGCAAGCCCAGGCCCACAACCTGGCAGCTGGTGACCAATGTGCTTGACAGCGGGCCTCTGGAAGGAGGCAAATTTATGGTACTTCTGTCACACTGCCCGGACTCATCAGCGTATTCACCTGTGTATCATTACCTTGTTTAACTCACACTATAATAGCCTGGTTTTCACACTCACTCACTGCGAAGTCTTGCTTTATTCGTACTGCATTTCTGAGCGTTCTGTCTTCTCGTCTCTCGGTTTTTATGCTCTGTTCACTGGATTACCCTTTTTGCCTCTGACCCTCGCCTGTTTTGTTTGCCTGATAGTTTGGACTGCCTTCCTGTGTTTGATTTTTGCCTGTGAATTGGATTACGTGTTTGGATTTCCCTTCTAAATAAAGCCACTTTTGGATTTAACATGAGGTAAGTTCAGCATTTTGATTATTGGTTACTCTAGTAATTTAAGTATCTTAATATTTTTTTCTTTTTGATACTCCATTTAACTGACAGTTAAAATATCTCCTATGCAGAGACAGAAGAGTGAAATTCGAAATTCATAATAATTCTTATTTAAGACTTGTAGTACCAACAATTATATTGTGTATATTTAAACTCATAATGATCAATTTAACAAACATGAAAAACAATGCTAAAAAAAAAAAAAAAAAAAATTGTTTAACAGTTGCAACATCTGTAGAATAACTGGTAAAACAAAGTCAAGTCAACAGTTCACATTCAACCTAGCAGTAAATCCACTACTCAAAAGAAAGGTATGTTTCTGCTCAACCTATTCTGAAATATTAGATTTAAATATATTTTAACACACAAATAATGCATGTAGTGGCAATCTCATTTCAAAATACACAAATGTTTAAATGTTATTGTATGTTCGTTGGAAAATTGTAGATGTTTAAATCATGGACCAGCCCTAGATTTTAAGATTGTGAGCTTTGGCTGTCCATGTTAAAGAAAGGCCTTGAAATGTATAAAGTTTATTGTGATGCAGCTACTGAATGAGTTCATCATTTGTATTGTAATCTTTTTATCAGGTGTGCACAGAGTCTTGATTATTGGTGACAGTTACATTAGACGTGGCCAACAGCGAGCAAGAGAGACCATAGGCACCAATCTTGGAGTGGCTTCCCAGGTCCAGTGGTTTGGCAGGGGAGGCATGTTTGTACTTACAAAGCACTAAATGGTTTAGCTCCGCAGTACTTGAGCGAGCTCTTAACGCATTATAGTCCTTCACGTCTATTGCGATCTCAAAATTCCGGCCAGTTAATAATACCTAGAATATCAAAATCGACTGCTGGCGGTAGATCCTTTTCCTATTTAGCACCAAAACTCTGGAACAGTCTTCCTACCATTGTCCGGGAAGCAGACACACTCTGTCAGTTCAAATCTAGATTAAAGACACATCTCTTTGACATAGCGTTCACATAATACATTATAGACTTCTATAATTCAATATTAGGCTGCATAGATTAGGTCAGCTGGAACCGGGAACACTTCCCATAAATCCTGATGTACTTGTTACATCATGAGAAGAATGGCATCTACGCTAATTTTAGTGTCTTTGTTTATCCCGAGGTTTTCCCACAGCCTGCCGGATCCAGACCGTTTCCAGATCTGATGAAGGACCTTCGCCTGGACCCGATGACAACGCAGTGCTGAAGTGCCAACTAGCCTCTCCCTATGGAGGATCCCTTTACCACTCTACAGATAAAGCGTCGTCGGGAAAACTCAATTTGCGTATCTACCCCGAATTGATAAAATAAAATTCTGAATCAAAACTATAAGGAAACACCAGTAAATTGTTTAGGCTTGGTTTGTAGGGAATTCCAAACCTGCACACATATATTCAAACGCACATAACTATAGAACCCGTTCTTAATGCACATCTGAACGCCTTCAGCGTTTCTCACAGGTTCGCGTTTAAAATGGAAAATAACTTTATTAAAGAACCGCTATAAAGCCAAACAATCTTACGTTAAACTATACATTTATCTCTGTAAAGCTGCTTTGAGACAATCTACATTGTTAAAAGCGCTATATAAATGAAGATGACTTTACTTGACTTGACATGTGTTGGGGAGACCTCCTTCCCTTCTTC
>JAJAQA010000005.1:6747241-6794741 GCA_021464565.1 Rutilus rutilus | reverse complement strand
CCTCTAAGCGCCAGAGGGGTCAGCCAGAAGACGCAAGGACCTCTAAGCGCCAAAGGGTTCAGCCAAGTCAGCCAGAAGAACCAAGGGCAAAACTGCAAGTGGTCAAAAATAAAGATAGAGTATTTAAGCGATCAAAGAGGCCTTCTACTGCTGTTATTCCAGAATACACAGTATACAGACCAAATGCTGCAGAATGTGAAAACAAAGCTGCACCAACCCAGTGGATGTTTTCTTACTGATGTATCCACCCACCCTGAGAGAGATCACAGTTGAAATGTCCAACCTCTACTCCACCCAGACCAAGGGAAAGCAACTGAATCTAAGTATGGATGAGCTCCTCACCTTCTATGGGATCCTAATTGCAAGTGGATACAGCTCTGTCCCAAGAAGACACATGTACTGGTCAGATGACAATGATGTGCACAATGAGAGCATTTCAGGTGCAATGCGGAGAAACCGCTTTGATGATATAATGGCCTCAGTTCATGTGGTTGACAACACCAAGATCACTGATGACCCATTTTTTAAGGTTAGACCCATCTTCTCTGAGCTCAATCGCTCATACAAAATCATGCCATTTCAGGAATGGCTGTCAGTGGATGAGAGCATGATCCCATACTATGGCCGACATGGATGTAAACAATTTATCAAAGGCAAACCAATTCGCTTTGGTTACAAGGTATGGAGCCTCGCCTCATCCAGTGGATACTTGTACCACATGGAGCCATATTGTGGATCGCACACTCTCCTCCCAGAGACAGGGTTGGGTCAGGGACCCAGCGTTATCATACGTTTGGCAGAGCAAGCTCAGGTGCCTCAGGGTTGCAAGTTCTTCCATGACAACCTCTTTACCACTCTTTCACTCATGGATGAGATGACAAAAAGAGGATATGGGAGCTCTGGAACCATGAGGCAGAACCGCCTGTTTGATGTCCCATTCACACCACTGAATGCCTTCATGAAGTTACCCAGGGGAACCTCTGAGGTTCTGTGCCAAGGAGAGAAGCTGCTGGTCCGTTGTAAAGACAATAACATTGTCACAGTGGCAACAAACATGGATGAAAAATACACCGAGACCTCTGTCAAGAGATGGAACAGGCATCGACGTGGCTTTGACAACGTCCAACAACCAAAATGCATCAGCCGATACAATGAGCACATGGGTGGTGTAGACCTTCACGACCTACAGGTTTCACGATACCATATCTCAATCAGGTCAAAGAAGTGGTGGTGGCCCATCTTTGCATGGTCTATCAACAGTGCTCTTGTAAATGCCCATCTCTTTTACAGAGATGTTATTGGAGGGACCATCGACCTGCTCACCTTCTCACGGATAGTCTCACAGTCTCTTCTGCAAAGGTTTGGAATGAAACCACTGAGCCATGGAAGGAGATCTCTACTGAATGCTACCGTTGAAGATCAGGCAAGATACGACAAAGCTTCCCACTGGCCAATTAACACGATGCACCGGTTCCAGAGATGTCGCCATTGTGAGAAACGCACTACCTATGCATGTGAGAAATGCAAAGTACCACTGCACATTGAGTGCTTCAAGCTGTACCATGGAGTGTAGAAGAAAAACAGGACATAGAGTTTACAAGCATGCACACACAAGTGGTTGCATACAGTTACAAACAAACAGAGTCTAGGAAGAATCAAAATGTCCTAAACGACTACCTCTATCCTAAATGTTTACCTTCATGTTCAGTGTGTTCAATGCATACTGCATGAAAATGAATGTGTTCAAATGAATTTTGCACTAAAAATGAACGTTTTCAAATGAATGTTGCACTAAAGTAAGTTGCACTAAAGTTACAATGTTGAAATACATTGATGATTGTTGTTGTTTTTTATCTTAACCTCAATATTCATAACGGTGCTCCCAGTATTCATATTGCTAGCCGATTGTATAAGGCTTATATGTAAATTATTCACACTACAACGAGAGAGCATTTAGAGGCAATGCTGGAACTTTTAAAAGTGATAAATAGCCTTTGATATAAGGATTTTATACACTCTTATGCACACACACACACACACACACACACACACACGCACACACACACACACACACACACACACACACACAGAGAGAGAGAGAGAGAGAGAGAGAGAGAGAGAGAGAGAGAGAGAAACACAAAAACACACACACACACACACTGCACAGGACAAATAGACCTATATTCAGTCTGTCCAATGGTTGATACAACACAGTATCCCACCGGTCACAATTGTGACCGATCATAAAACACACTTTTTCACACACTTTTCCATGAAAATTTCTAAAATTTACAATTGATTGTTTCAAAGGGATACTAATGACACATGATTTGGATATTTTTGTGTCTGGGAAAAATTCGGGATTAAATGGGTTTAATCAAAGATTACATTACAACTTTATTAACTTGAATATAATTAACATCTTTATACTTGTATTGATCTTTCAACCCCAGCTTACAGTTCAAGACTCAGAATTAATCAGACTGTTATAAATACATTTAATAAATATATTCTTATTATTTGTATATCAAAGATTCTTTGAATGTAGGATATCAACTTATAACCACAACGGCTTCATCAAATGCATAATTTTATAATTTTGTATAAATGCATAATTTTCATCCTGAGATTTGAAATTATTTGGAGAAGTTTTAGAAATGGGCTGATAAGATATTTTATTGCCCTGTAAACAAACATTAATGGCCCAATGATCACAACCATGATGGCCCAATTTTGGTTTGAAAATGGCCCATAATTTGTGTAAATGGCCCATAATTCGTGTAGATGGCCCACTAAGTGGTTTAAAATTGGCCCATTTTCATCCTGTAATTGGGCCTATTCAGGTAAAGGTTTAAAATATTGTATCACCTGCTGCAGAAAAAGGGGTGGGACTCCAAGTGGTCAATAAAGGTGAGGCTCAGAGGCACCAGTTACTCAGTTCTTCAAGAACAGGGTGAAGACAACAGATTCCTCCTGCACTTTCTGCTTGTTGAAACCAGCTTTTTCATCTGTGAAGAATGGCTCCCAAGTGGTAAGTTCAGATCATTTGATATACCTGACATAATAAACTGTAAACATTTGATTTTATTCTACGAATGTAATATGAATTTTGTTTGTATATGACAAAACACAACAGCATGTTGAAACTTTGCATGCATGTTCATGATAATAAATGAAAAAAAGGATCCCACTTTATATTGTGGCCCTAATACCCGTAAACTTACATAGTAACTACATGTGTACATAGTGTATAAGTACAAATGTGTAACAGGACATTGTTAACAACACTTTTCACTTCAGTAAGTTTACATGTAAGAGGAATTATGTAACTATATTTTGTAACATCAATCAAAAATATACAGTATTTAAGATTCCATGTGGAAGTGGAACAACTTATGTAAAATATTGATGTCACAAAATGTAGTTACATAATTCCTGTTACACGTGTACTTACTGAAGTGAAAAAAGTGTTGTTAGCAATGTCCTGTTACACATTTGTACTTATACACTATGTACACATGTAGTTACTATGTAAGTTCAAAGGTATTAGGGCCACTTAATATAAAGTGGGACCAAAGTCACCAAATATCAAGAATAGCTTTCACAAGTCAACTCTCTGGATTCCTTATCTTTCTCCCACAGTGACAAGGATCGTCGCATCATTTCCTGTCTGCAGTGTTTCAAGCCACAGGAGATGCTGCCTAACCACCTGTTGAGGGTCTGCATGAAGAACCAGACTGATGAGGAGAGGAAAGCAGAGGTGGAGAGAGCCAAAAAGTCCATGAAGGCCTGGACCCTCCGAGGCAGAACCTGGGACTACAACGCCATGGTCAAGCGGTACCCCGATGAGGCATCCAGACAGGCTCTTCTGGAAGACCTTCGTGAAAGGCACTTTTTGATCCTGAATGACCCCATGGACGCACAGGCTGAATCCAGTCACAGACCACCAGGCGCTGCAAAGTGAGTTGTTATTCACTAGTATTACTTTTCATTTAATGAAGAGTCAATAAATTTAATATTGGAACGCTTCCAGGCACACATACAGAAACATCTCTAACTCGCCTCCTTATTTGTTTCATCTAATCATTCTAGGCCTGCTCAGCCGACTCTCCAAGACTGCCAGAGAGTCCTCAGAGTGTCACAGACGGACATGCTGGGCATCCACAGGAGGCTCCTGGACCAGCAGCATGTGGAAGAAGACCAAAGGACGCTGTTCCGGTACTTCTGCGAAGCCATCCTGGTGCTGAGATACTTCCAGCGACCAGAAGCAGTGATGGCATTTACAGTAAGTACTTTTACTTTATACACACTGAGGAAACACTGTAAAGTCAGTCACTCACTGTGTTCTTTATTTGTTTTCCAGGCTTCAGACTGGGTCAACAAGAGAAATGTTGATGGACGAATCCACATGGAGGTGCAATCCACAAAGCAGAGTGCAACATTTTCCCTCACAGAGGAGGACTCTGCTGTAAGTGCTCTAACAGGATTTCTGCCCAGCATTTTCAAATATATGGTTAATGATACACACATTTAAAGCTTACCCAATAAATTATACTAGTTAATTCATTTGAAGACTAATAAAGAAAATGTGCATTGTCCCTTTTAAAATAAAGAACAAAAAGAATGTGCAGTTAGGTGGTATGCAATTTATACTTTAAAATAAACTGGGTCAAATTTGCTGAGAGCATGATAAGGATGCAGCACCTGGGGAGAATCTTATCAGGGTCAGAGGTCAGATCTCTTAAAGTTTTCAGTATGCATTAACTTCCTATCTGATCTCCTCAGATGCTTGACGCATACTTCCAGAAGATTCGTCCAGGATGTCTGCAGGACAGTGTGGACGACCAGGGCAGATTTTTCCTGTCCAAACAAGGGCTGCCAGTTGGCAACGTCACGAGCGACCTCAGGCGTCTGCATGAACAGTAAGTTTTAGCAGAATCATGTATAATAGTGTATGCATTTATACGCACTGTACTGAGAAATATAAAATGATTAAGTTGATGGTCTGGCTTATGTACTACATAAAGTTCAAATAATATTATGTTCTGTACGAAAAATACACTGAAAGAATTGAGGATTAATCTGAGATTTGTTCTTCATTGCAGGTACGAATTACCAAGCTTTTCAAGCCAGCAAGCCAGAAGAGCCCAAAGTACTATGACATGGTATGTGTCATCATCCAAAACACACAATATTCATATATTTTCTGTTTGTCAGCTGCTTCCAAGGTCTGTCTAGCTTTTTGTCAGAGTTTGAACATGAAATCTTCTCAAATTTTCAGCTCTTCTTCTGATGAGCCGGCCGATGAGAGGAGAGGTCGGAAACAGAAGAGAGGCAGAGGCGCAGCTGACCAGGATGACAGGGACTTTGGAGCGTTTCTCCTGCAGTTTCCAGCGGCGGCGAGTAGCAGCCCGCCCACGAAAAAGAAGCGGACCGCTGCAGGGTTTCCACCTGACAGAGTGTTCTATGACAGGTGGAGGGCTGTGCAGTTTGCCAAGCGGGAGGAGCACCTCTTGTGTAAGTTCATGTGCTTTATTATAAAAAAAAATGTATACATATTTCTATAATCAAAGTAACATAATTCACATTTTGGACAAGAATGTTAATTTAACATTTGTCTTTGACAGCCCAGTGTTCAAGACGGCCCCCGACTGTCAGCAAGGTGTCACTGCTGATCCAAAAAGAGGGTTGGACTGGCAACTGTCCTCATCCCGAGGACGTAGTGGCAAAGTGGAGACCCGTCACTAGGGTGCAGGTGGAGTCGGATCCATGGATCCTCACTACGATCCTGAACCAAAAGTGGACAGGCCTGGCCCTCAAGGACTTTGGCACAAAAGGACAAGGTATGTAAACATAATACATACAAATTCATACCATTTTTGTCTTGTAAGCAGATATTTGTACTCCTGGAGTGAATACTAATTGCACCTTCTTTTGACCACAGGAGTTGTTGCCACCAAAGCATTTGCTATGGGCTCCATCGTTTGTGATTACCATGGCAAGGTAATCACAGGAGCAGAGGGCCGGAAGTTGGTCGAGTCCATCAAGGGTGACATGGCCCACCTTTTCTTTTTCCACGCTGGTCGGGACCTCTGTGTGGACGCTGAGACTTTCCCTTGCGAGTGTCACCCAACAGAAAACACCATGGGTCGGATGATCAACCATTCCTCCAAGAGAGCAAACCTGAGGCCAGTCCACTGCATGATGAACTTCCCTGAAGGACAGAGGGATGTCATCCTGTTCCAGGCAAAGAGAGACATTCGTTTGTGCGAGGAGCTGCTGTTTGACTACTAAGTTTTTTCGAGGAGAAGCAATGATCCTCGACTGGCTGGATGACTGAACACATCAGGCCATTCATTCACCAGTAGATTCTTGTTTTATGTCACAATACTGGGAGCTTGCGTATGGGCTATCGATGTGTCATAACATTGGTAGTTCATGTAAATGGAGCATCAGTGTGAATATTGAAATGATTGACTACATCTATGTCCTGGAGCTGGAGTGGCTGGATGTTTTTTTGTAAATAAAAATAAATATTTTATACATACCTTTAATATGATTTTTGATTTTCTTGCAAAACAAAACACCAGTGAAAGGCCTGAATCTAGGCTATATGTTATCCTTAGAAAACATCAAATCTGCCCTCTTTGTTGAGACCAGGGTAAACAATGAATCACTTGGGTCAATAGCTTCAGCCAAGACCATAGAAATAATTAGGTTACCCTTTTAGCCTTTTGAAACGTTCTTTGTCACGTACATGTGGAATGTACAGCTCATCTTCAGAATAACTAGAGTATTAGATTCATTTGACTCTATGCAAGGAGGATGAGAGACTACAAGAATACTATTAAACACAAACAACACATTCTCTTATTGACAATATATCATTGAACTAAAAATATACATGGCTGAACAGACATGACACAGACAATAGGTACTGCCTCCTGGTTCAACTCTCTTCAGCCCCTGGATCACTGGCTTAACATCACAGTGTTCATCAGCTAAATGCATTGTGCATAAGTTCGAAAGTGACATACAGATAGGATGTAGTGAATGATCGTGTTAGACATGTTTGTTTTTGTTGCAATGCATTATGGGAAGTGACATTTTTTTGTCTACATGAACAATAGCGTGGTAGAAGCGAACACGTCATATCCCAGAGTGCTTTGCAACAAAAACAAACATGGCTGCACCCATATCGCGCTAACAATAATACAATACCGCTATAACACAAATATCTTGGCGAAAACTCAACGGATTCGGCGAGCACCGACCGCGTTGGAACCGTCCTGACGAACTGAAAAGAACGATATAAGTTTCATGATTTTGAGTGGTGTTTTTCTCTGAGATCACGAATCGTGCGCGGTGACGTCAATCGAAATCGCTCGTATCTCGGCAACACATTAACTGCCATTCTATCTAATATTTCTAATCTGTCTAGCCTATCTATAAACTACTTTAAACTTCAAGATTTTAAAACTTTCTTTCTTTCTTTCTTTCTTTCTTTCTTTCTTTCTTTCTAACTCCAAACTAAATTCAAATTTTGACAGTTGGGAAGTGTCACAGGGTGACAAAAAGGCAGGCGGAACTTTTTTTTTGGAGGGGGGGGGGGGGGCGTTTCCCCGTCGGAGCATTTCCGGTGGGACACCGGGCCGGTTCCGGTTGTGACGTGATTGTCGATCGCGGGGTAATGAAGGAAGAAACGAGTGTCAGCTGTGAGAGACGATCAGCAATTGGGATGCGTGTCCTAACAATGGATATAAAAAGGCATTTTGGTGTGAGGAAAAGGGCGGGGAGAACGAGGCACGAGGCACGAGCACAGTTCGAGATGTGAGGCACGCAGCACGTGAGCGGCCGTGGCCGCGGCCGCGGATGCGGAGGGAGGCCGCGGGAGAGGAAGAGAAAGAGAGAGACAGAGAAAACTTCGGCTGGATTGCGGGTGTAAGCTTTGGTTGCACTGTGAGTCTGTTGAATTGCAGTTCTCTTACGTGAGATTCTCTCGTACTGCGTAGAATACGCTAGGGGAAAATCCTTTTCCACGAGAATACTGAAGCCAAAAAATTATCCTTAATTTTGTATTAATGTAAAACGCGTTGCGGCAGCATACAGACATAGGCGAGGCAGCTCGCGCGCCTATTGGCTGGTCTGCTGGCAACTGCTTAAGCCTATCGAGCGAGACCTAGAGTGACGTCAGACCCAATGAGGGCGCTTCGCGCCCTCTGCGTCACGTCCCGCCGAAACGGGCGTGGCTTAGGTCTATAAATACCGCTCGCAGGCTTATATCTCTGGTTTTTCATCCTTCAGCGAAGCAACTCACATTGCTGGATCCGAGAAGAAGCCGCGCTGTTGAAGAAGCACTTCAGCGGGACGAGTCGAGAAGCTGCTGGCCGCGCCGCCTTCATCGCCTTCCTGCTGCGCTATCCGGCGTTATATCCTTTCTCTTCTACTGTGCCTTGTGTGTGCTCGCCGCCGCGACACACACTCTCATTGCACTAAAAGAGCCGGGCGTCTTTTTCAAGACGCCCCTTTCCTGAGGATCACGCAGTTCTCGCGCTCGCTGACGGCGACTGCCCTCACTGCGAGCTAGGTACTGCCTATGGTGACTCTGAGGACTCACCTGGCATCCTTCTCCGAGACTGCTCCTCCGCCCTTCCAAGCCGCAAAGCTCGCCGGTTCGCCCGCTTGCCTTGCCTGCTTGGGGGATGATACCTGCTCGCCCTCTGTTCGAACCGCGCAACCGCGCCGTTCACAGGGGATGTCTGGAGCGGACCGTCACGGGGCTGGCTTTCTCTCTCCCTCTGTTCGAGCCGCGCAAACTGCGCTGCTCACAAGGGAGGCTGGAAGCGGATGGTCGGGGTTAGTTTTTCTTTACGTTACAAGAAAGCTACCCTACTCCTGCATTCACGCGTCACTCACCGGCGAAAGGAGAAAAGTGGAGAAAAGTGTTTACAGTCCCGTCGAGACTGACCTCATTTCTCACACATGTCTCAGTTCCCTGATCAGGCGACTGAAAATGTCTATACTGCAGCAAACGTGCCTGTTTTTTAATACACGCACGCCTGCAAGCAAACGCCGAAGAAAACATGTTGACGCTCTTTATATGCTCGTGCATCTGAAAGCCTTTGTGTTTCCCCCCTGTGGCTCAGTGGCGGAATCCTAGGTTTTTTCACACGGGAGACCGGTGTTCGAATCCCGGTCTAACGGCAGATAAATTATGCCGCCAATGCTTCGTTCTGTCAGTTCCCTGGAAGGCGACTGCAGACGTGCATTTTGCAGCCGACGAGCGCGTTGTACAACCCGCTCGCCTGCACCCAGACACCGTTTCTATGGTTCCCGTGCGTCACTGGCGAAAGGAGAAAAGAGTGTTGTAGTCCCGCTGCGGCCGGGCCGATCTCAATTTCTCACACATTTCTCATTCCCCTCTGAAATTCAGGCGACTGGAAATGTCTGTATTGCAGTGAGCGAGCCTGTTGTTACACGCACGCCTGTCAATAAACGCCAGCATGTTGACGCTCTCTGATAATACTCGCGCTGACTGAAATCCTATGTGTCTTCCCCTGTGGGCCAGTGGCAGATTCACAGATTTCCGCACGAGAGACCCGTGTTCGATCCCGGGTCTACCGGCAAATAAAATTATGCCGTCAATGCTCGCTCTGTCAGTTCCCTGAAGAGGCGACTGCAGATGTGTATTTTGCAGCCAACGAGTGCGTTGTACAACCCCCTCGCCTGCACCCAAACCTTGCCGCTCGTCCAGTTCCAAGAAATGTGACTGGTCCAGCGTATTTAGCAGCCAACAAGCCGGTTCCATTGCCCGCTTGCCTGCACAAAAAAGCCATTTTTACGGCTACCCAGATAAATTCCTTAAAGAGTGTATTTTCTGGTGTCCCGGCCACGGCCGACGGTGTTTTCATGTGTAGAAAAAATGCCCACTACTCAGTGCCCATTCCTACACACAAGCACAGCCCTTCACACAGGGCTCGCGCACATAAATCGACTCAGATCGATTGCGCTTTAAACGTAGCAAACGTGCCCACTACCCAGTGCCCACAAACGCTACTTCCCACATGTCTCACGGTCTCTGTAAATACAGGACCAGTATGCATACGCTCTGCTCACGCGAGCAATGCTGTAAAAGTGGTGTATGTGCCCGCTGCTCTGCGCCCACACACAGACATGAAACTAGCCCAGCCCTCCCCCTCTCAGTTAGACACTGCAGAGGAGTCGAGCGCGGGCATTCTGCCCGCTGTTATCAGCGCGCCCCCTGCCTCAGATGTCATGAGCGCGACGCTTATGTCACAGCACACAAAAGCCGCTGTATCACGAGCCGATCAGAGCCTGCTTCGCATCCAGCCCCTAGCTACTCGCGCACTTGCGTGGGAAAAGCTTCCCGGGGTTTCGAGATGGGTGCTGAACATCATAAAAGAAGGCTATTCGCTGCAGTTTCGCCGGCGCCCTTCCAGTGAAGAACCTGCTAATGCTGTGAGTTAGACGTATCCATTCCTCTCTCTGCCTGAGTTCAGTGAAGAACCTGCTAACGCTGTAAGTTACACGTATCCATTCCTCTCTCTGCCTGAGTCCAGTGAAGAACCTGCTAACGCTGTGAGTACATGTATCCTCCATTCTCTGCCTGAGGCTAGTGAAGAGCCTGCTAATGCTGGAAGAGCCACTAACGCTGTGAGTACACGTATCCTCCACTCTCTGCCTGAGTCCAGTGAAGAACCTGCTAACGCTGTGAGTACACGTATCCTCCACTCTCTGCCTGAGTCCAGTGAAGAACCTGCCAATGCTGTGAGTTACATGTATCTTCCACTCTCTGCCTAAGGCTAGTGAAGAGCCGGCTAATGCTGAAAGGGCCTGCTAATGCTAGTGAAGAGCCTGCTAATGAGCCTGCTGATGCTGGAAGAGCTTGCTAATGCTGGGCGAGCCCGTTAATGCTGTAAACACGTATCTCCCACTCTCTGCCTGAGGCTAGGGAAGAGCCGGCTAATGCTGGAAGGGCCTGCTAATGCTAGTGAAGAGCCTGCAAATGCTGGAAGAGCCTGCAAATGCTGGAAGAGCCTGTTAATGCTGGAAGAGCCTACTCATGCTGAAGAGAAACTATTTTATTTATTTAATAAAGAACATTTATTTTTAATACTGTGTCTGTCTCTTTATACTTGAGGTATCATGTATAAACTGCTGGTGAGGAAAGTGTTAATAATTTGACTTTATACTATTTTATTAGCAAGATTAAAATGAAGTTAAACCATAAATAAATAAAATATAAACTTTAGGACATCGTTCTCATTTTGTATAGACACCTGCAATGACCCTTAAGTTGGTATTCAAACTAGCCAATCAGAACTCACCTCACACCTTACCCCACCAGCCCCCTGTAAAGGGTGTGCACTCGACATCTCCTCACACCTTGCCCCCACCAGCCCCCTGTAAAGGGTGTGCACTCGACCTCTCCTCACACCTTGCCCCCACCAGCCCCCTGTAAAGGGTGTGCACTCGACCTCTCCTCACACCTTGCCCCCACCAGCCCCCTGTAAAGGGTGTGCACTCGACCTCTCCTCACACCTTGCCCCCACCAGCCCCCACCAGCCCCCTGTAAAGGGTGTGCACTCGACCTCTCCTCACACCTTGCCCCCACCAGCCCCCTGTAAAGGGTGTGCACTCGACCTCTCCTCACACCTTGCCCCCACCAGCCCCCTGTAAAGGGTGTGCACTCGACCTCACCTCACACCTTGCCCCCACCAGCCCCCTGTAAAGGGTGTGCACTCGACCTCTCCTCACACCTTGCCCCCACCAGCCCCCTGTAAAGGGTGTGCACTCGACCTCACCTCACACCTTGCCCCCACCAGCCCCCTGTAAAGGGTGTGCACTCGACCTCTCCTCACACCTTGCCCCCACCAGCCCCCTGTAAAGGGTGTGCACTCGACCTCACCTCACACCTTGCCCCCACCAGCCCCCTGTAAAGGGTGTGCACTCGACCCTGGAAAGGTGTGAAAGTCAGCCTGAGGGTCAAAGTTTATCAACACTATCATTCAGAAGTTTGGGGTGAGTCATTGTTTTATTTCTTTTTTGAAATAAATTAATACTACTAAGCAAGTAAATGTTAAATGGATTCAAAAAGGTGACAGTAAAGATTTAGATTGTTAGAAAACATTTTTATTTTGAATAGAATAGTATAGGCTATTATTACTATAATTAAACAGATGTCGCATGAATGCAAAATAAAAAGAAACTGAATTTATTCATTTATTTATAAAGATATTATTTTTAAGAAATGCTCACAATGACTTTGTCTCCTCAGAAGACTGAATTGCCTGGGTGTATATATATATATACTTTGTTTCAGACAACGAGATGGGAAACAGAGTGACTCCTGAATTGGGTATATTTTAATGATTATTCATTAGCTTTCCCTTTGGGCTATATTCATGTGTTTGGGCTTGATGGAAAGGGTGGATTCAGGGCTACAATTTGGTGTATCACAACTGAAATTCTGAGTCTCCTGGACTGAACGACCTGGTTGTTTTTTGGACAAAGGCCCTGAAACAGGCTCAACTGCACCTCTTCTCTTTCCCGTTAGAAAAAGACAGTAGAGCCATTCATATTTCTGTAAACTACAAATACTCACCTTTAATTTGATATAAAACAAATGAAAATAGCTTCAGATTTGACTGATTTACAGAGATTTTGGTGAAAACAGTTTCACAACAAAGCTTTGAATGACCTCGACAAGGCCTATTTGACCCCTGGGGCCTGTACCATGAAGCCGGATTAGGTGGCTAGCCGGCTATGTTTCAGCTTAGTTTCCGCCAACCCTGGGTTTTAGGTACTATGAAAGTAGCTCGGCTTTAATCGGTGTTCGTTGCCATGGTATCTTACGCTGCACGGCTAACCTGCTCCGGGGCAGGTTATGTTCTGGATTCGAGATCTCAGACTGAAGTTTGACCAATCAGCTGAGAGCAAAGAAACATATAGGTGACGTAACTTATTCCAAGTGTTTGTTGCAATGACTTCACCTTTTCTTCCAAATCCGGTGGACATCTCAGCGCAAATTGTTAGACGAGCACTTTGTAAAGAAAGAGTTTTTAGCCTGACAAAATCCCCTTGCCTTTCCTGATAGTTACTTGTATGAAAGATACAGATTTTCCGCGGAAGGAATGTCTTATTTTGCGAACTTCTTGAGCCGCACATAAATAATTTAACACGTCGAATTCATGCACTTACTGTACCGCAAATATTGCGTTGTGTTTTTTTGCAAGTGGTACATACTGCACGGTGGGTGATGCACAGAAGCTGGGGGAAAACATGGTTTGTCGAACCATTCGCAAGGTGGTCCTTGCTCTGCAGGAGTACATGAATAGTTTCATTAATATTGTTCCCCGGACATTTATCGACTATGTCTATAAAAGAGGGCTTTTATAAAATTGCCGGTAAGATATAGGTATTGATAGGGAACACTTTTTTTTTCTTTTTTTTCAAAAAGCACATTTCACAAATGTACTATACAATATAATACATGTTAAGAATTATTTTAAATCTTTATTATTATTCTGTTAATCTTATGATAGGATTCCCTATAGTCTATTGCTCCAGTCTTCACTGCTCTAAGAGAACATGAGGCAGATGTTAATAGGAAATCCTATCACTTCAGTTAGAGATGTGAATTTGTGAGATGATTATTTTCTGTGAGATGAATCTTTAAATTAGTAACATTAACAGATATAAAAATGATCTACTAAACATTTCATCTGCTGATGACTTGTGGTCATGAACGTATGATCACAAGTTTGGATGCTAAATGGCCTGGCTCCAGTGCTTGACTCACAAATTTTGAGTCTGTGTTGTGTCAGCGCTTTGAGGAAAGCAAGTTAAATTTGGTACAGTACAAAACAGTTAATTTGAACTGAGATAGAAAAACCTACACAATAACCCCCTATCATGACCCTCAGATAGGGCCACAGCACCGCTTCAATGTGGCCCTCAGTAAAACCAGAGTGAAGATCGAGATGACCTTTGGCATCCTAAAGGCACGTTTCAACGGTGTTCAGTGCTTAAGAGTCACCAGAGCGGGCATCAGAGATAGTGGCTGCATGCATGTGCCATTCTGCACATTATAGCCACCAGTAGAACAGAGCGAGAACCACCACAAAACCAGCTTCTCCCTGATGAAACTGACCCGATCACACTTGACCACTCAGCTGGTGCAGATGTAGATGCAATCACCATAAAATATTACACTTAATAAAAGCACATTGAAACTGCAGATAAGTCTCAAACTGTTTTATTGGTTTTGTGGGATGAGAGGGAGAAAGAGAGCAAGAGAAAGTTGCATTAATAAATATTAATACTAAAGTGTTACTTGGTTAAATAAGTTCACATACTGAGATCAGTTTTATTCAGCTGTTTGATCTCCATTTTATTTTTTTCTCAGCTCACAGTCAGCTCCTAGTGAACAGTCTAGTTCAAGTCTCCTTTAGTGTGCAGTCTAGTTCAAGTCTCCTTTAGTGTGCAGTCTAGTTCAAGTCTCCTTTAGTGTGCAGTCTAGTTCAAGACTCCTTTAGTGTGCAGTCTAGTTCAAGTCTCCTTTAGTGTGCAGTCTAGTTCAAGTCTCCTTTAGTGTGCAGTCTAGTTCAAGTCTCCTTTAGTGTGCAGTCTAGTTCAAGTCTCCTTTAGTGTGCAGTCTAGTTCAAGTCTCCTTTAGTGTGCAGTCTAGTTCAAGTCTCCTTTAGTGTGCAGTCTAGTTCAAGTCTCCTTTTGTACAGGGCCCTGACTGAGTCTGTTTCCACCTGAAACATAATTCCACCACAAACATGATCATTACAAGTTTTCTGGAGGCTCATCAAAATCACAAAAAGTTCCTTGACTTCCTACAAACACAGGACTGACTGTAATTTATGTCAAGGGTTTTAAATCCTTACACATTTCTTCTGAAGGCCATTGAGGTAGAGGCCTCAGTTTCTGGGGCAGGTTGTGAAAAATCCTACAATAAAAGAGATGTGTAAGGGCCAGTCCCTTTTTTATGCCACACATTCAAATGTTTGCCATAATAAAAAGCCCAGTGCATTCACATCAGCAACTGTCTGAGAACACACCACCAGAGTGTCTTCATTTCCTCCACCCTATAGGCCAATGTAAAGCATAACTGTTGTAAAGCAGGTTATGTTTCTGGTGTTCTGTCTGCTGCATACTGACCTGTGTGGGAGACTGTGTGTGTGTGTGCTGGCTTCAACAGGGACACTGTATTTCTCTCTACTGCAGAACATACAGTCAGCCATATTTACAACTTAAAAGTAGTAATGTATTGCACACGTACCCAGTGTTACTTACTTAAAGGAGCCAGCACCAGGGTCAGATTGTACAGCACCTCTAATCCCATCCATAATCGGCCATCCCTTATTGCCTACTCAGAGCCAACTCCTCCGCCAGTGTATTCTGGTTTTCTGAATTTAACTCTTTATTTCTGTTTGCTGCAAACAAGTGTTTGTGATCAAATGTTCACAAAAGTAATAAAAGGTTGTGGTAAATACTCACCACTTTGAATTATATTTTTATATTTTGTCTTTATCTGCTGCCAAGAACATTTGGAGTTGGGGTTGCATCTAAAAATCAAGGAATATTAATCTTTCTTAGTACATACATGTACATTTTTTATATATTATACAAATAGGCTATAGGGTATAGTAAACATATAGGCTACACATACATATACATAATTTTACATAAATATAGAACGTATTTGTTTAACTTACACATTAACAATGTGCAATCGTTCTCCAACAGTCTTCTCTTGCTTTGGCAGAGACCGTATTGTTTCGAGCTTGAAATACATATTTAAATTCATCGTAATTCTGAATAATTATCTCTTGCTCCTCCGCGGAAAAATATAACGCTCTCGCTCTACTATCCGCGATTGGTTGTTCAGTGTCGACGTCACTCTTTTATGTGCACGCGCGCGTGGAGTAATCATAGCTTAAAGATCAAAGCCTGAGTTGACAGAGAAAGTTGATGAGCTGCATCATGGTACCAATAAAGCCTGATCGCAACGGTTTGGATTTGTCAACTCAAAACCAATCCTGTAACCCCGAGTTTGTTCAGCTACCTTCATGGTACAGGCCCCTGTTCTCTCGGGCCCCGAACAACGCACAATAGTGAGCTTTGGCTCATGTGAAACTGCACAACACAAGCTTTCCGGTGATATAAGACACAGTTTGATTGGACTTTGTTTTAATGAACAAAGAAATTCCTACAGGCAGCTTTAGCAAAATGATTCACTGTTATCGTGACCTGAAACAGGCTCAACTATAACTCTTCTCTGTGTGTTGAAACAACACATGTTGTCATAAAGATGCTCCTTGTTTGTTATAAACTGTTTCAAGAGTTGACCTGCAATGACCCTTGAGTTGGTGTCCCTTTTACAATTTTAAATTATGAAAAAAACAGGGTAACAATGTTTCCCCTTGGCAGAATTTTAACCTGGTCTTAACTTTAAAATAAACTAAACTACGTAAAACATCTCTCATTACAAGTGATTTTTTGACCCTCACAAAACTACATTTCCCATAACTCACTGCCCGGACTCATCAGCGCATTCACCTGTGTATCATTACCTTGTTTAACTCACACTATAATAGCCTGGTTTTCACACTACCTCACTGTGAAGTCTTGTCTTATTCATATTACATTTCTGAGCGTTGTTTTCTTGTCTCTCGTCTTTTGGTTTTTGGATTTAGCTCGGTTCACTGGATTACCCGTTTTGCCTCTGCCCCTTGTCTGTTTTATTTGCCTGAATTGGGACTGCCTTCCTGTGTTTGGATTTCCCCACTTAAACCACATTTGGATTTAACATAAGGTAAGTTCAGCATTTTGAACCAGTTATTCTACAGATGTTGCAACTGTTAAACATTATTATTATATACATTATCTTACATTATTACAATCTCATTTCAAAATACACAAATGTTTCAATGTTATTGTATGTTCGTTGGAAAATTGTAGAAGTTTAAATCATGGACCAGCCCTAGATTTTAAGATTGTGAGCTTTGGCTGTCCATGTTAAAGATTGGCTTCCCATGTCCAGTGGTTTGGTAGGGGAGGCATGTGCTGGGGGGACCTCCTTCCCTTCTTCAAAAAGTGCCTTGAAGGAAGAACTCCTCCGAATGTGCTCGTTATTCACTGTGGAGGCAACGACTTCGGATGTGTGAAAATTGATCACTTTCTCAGCTGTATAGAGAAAGTCAACCCCTAACCCTGATTTGGGAAAGTCAACCCCTAACCCAGAAAGACGATCGAGGCTTCGATCTTGGCAAACTGGTACATAAAAATGGCATCACCAACATTTCATATCATGTTGCCTGTAACATTTACTCACAGGACGTATGTGTTGACCTCTTGTGGTCCAGGTGTGGCCTCCAGGAGGTAGTTGGAAACCGTGGATCTACATGACGACCAAAAATTCATTCTCAGGCTCTTTCACCAGTCAGTATTGTCAGTCAACGAAGACATAGATATGGCAATAATTTTGACCATAACAAAATTTGGTCAGAAAGACGATGTAGAATATTCATCCTGCCCAAGGTGGTGATGTTATTCTTCTGTATTGTGGGCTGCTGCAGATCTTCTGGAGGAAGACTTCTCAGTCTCAAAGCAAAGTTACTTAGTCAGCATGCAGTGGGTAATCTGCACATCTGGGTTTTGGATCTTCACCATAGTTACCAGTCCTTTTACTTTTCCAGTCATAGATGCAGCTCCATCTGTGCAAATACTATGACACATGCCCCAGTTTAGACCACATTCAAGTACGTATCGATGACAATAAACATTTCTTCCCCTGTTGCACGACTTGATAGTTCTTGGCCCTCGAAGGGATATTGTGCCACAATTGTAATTTTTCCTTTGATTTTTATTTCTCTTCAGTATTTTGCAGACAACGAAGTAGGGCTGCAGCTATCGATGCTTTTTGTAATCGATTAATCTAGCACTTCATCGATCGATTAATCGGATGAAACATTTTTGTGTGTTTTTAAACAACCAAAACAAATAATGCATAATGAAAATGATGTGGCTGTAAAATGATCAAGCATTTGGCTTTTATTTCTCAAAAAAAAAAAAAAAAAAAGGTATTTATTCCAACTCCAACATTTGGCTCCAAAACTAAGCCTATTTATTGTAATTTTTACCCATTTAGTGTTTATAAGTGCCAGTGCCAACAATTATATAACAATACAGTTAAGTCAACTTACTGTAAAACATGTATAACATGTAAAACTATGAATACAAACTTAAATAGTACAGGCCATTTGGCCTTAGTTTTGTCTTCTTAATACAACATTACAAAAAAAGGATTGCACCTTCTGCAAATTACCCACCTGAGAACAAAAATAAATGAAATGAATATAAAATATCAAGCCAAACAGGTACACAATGTATACAATTTATAAAAAAATAAGTGTAGCTTTGAAAAAGGGAATGTTTTATTGCAAATATGCATTTTGTTAAATAGAAAAAGAACAGCATTTTGTTTTTCACTTAGGCTAGTTGAAGTATATTAGCACGTTTTGTAGTATTAATTATTTTTTTGTTAATTGAAAATGTTCTATGCTCAATTACTTTGGTAGCCGATTATGTCTTCCCCAAAAGTACGAGTGGATTTGGAGAAGCAGGCTGGGGAGTTTCATTTTTTGTTGTTGTCTGTAACTATTTGGCAGACGTGACATAGCCTACAAACAAGGTCTCGCAAAGACTGCAATACAGTATTTGTTCCTCCATCACATCCCGGTGTATACAGTGAATGCATGCTGAAATTATTGTTGCCTGGCTACATAAAAGTTTAAGCATATGTGATGCATTGCCGCAATTGGTCTGACTGGCGCGTGAGAGAGACGAGGGTGCATGTGTGTGTATCTTCAAATTATTTGTATCTATCTATCTATCTATCTATCTATCTATCTTTCTTTCTTTCTTTCTTTATTCATTCTTTCTTTGTTCCTAATTTTTCTTTCTTTTTTCCTTTCTTATTATCTTTCTTTCTTTCAAACTAATCTTTCTTTCATTCTTTCTATTTATCTTTCTTTTTTCTTTCTTTCAAACTAATCTTTCTTTCTTTCAAACTAATCTTTCTTTCTTTCAAACTAATCTTTCTTTCTTTCAAACTAATCTTTCTTTCTAACTAATCTTTCTTTCTTTCTTTTCTATCTATCTTTATTCCTAATCTTACTTTCTTTCTTTTCTCTTTCTTACTATCTTTCTTTCAACTAATCTTTCTTTCTATCTTTCTTTCTAACTAATCTTTCTTTATTTCTTTCTTTCTAACTAATCTTTCTTTATTTCTTTCTTTCTTTTTTCTTTCTTACTATCTTTCTTTCTTAATATCTTTCTTTCATTCTTTCTATTTATCTTTTTTTCTTTCTTTCAAACCAATCTTTCATTCTTTCTTTCTAATCTTTCTATCTTTCTTTATTCCTAATCTTTCTATCTTTCTTTATTCCTAATCTTTCTTTTTCTTTCTTACTATCTTTCTTTCATTCTTTCTATATCTTTCTTTTTTCTTTTTTTCAAACTAATCTTTCTTTCAAACTAATCTTTCTTTCTGTCTTTTTTTCTAACTAATCTTTCTTTCTTTCTTACTATCTTTCTTTCAAACTAATCTTTCTTTCATTCTTTCTTTCTATTAATCTTTCTTTCTTTCAAACTAATCTTTCTTTCTTTATTCCTAATCTTTCTTTTTTTCTTTCTTTCTATCTTTCTTTCTTTATTCCTAATCTTTCTAACTAATCTATCTTTCTTTCTCTTTCTTTCTAACTAATCTTTTTTCTTCCTTCCTTTCTTTCTAACTAATCTATCAATCAAAATTTAAACTACTTTAAACGTCTTCAAACTCTCTGGTCTGGCTTTCTCAAGCCAACTTAAAGTTTGTCTCAACAAACTTTTTTTTCTAGTTAATTTTTACAACCCATGTAAACAGTTAGAAAGCAGCCAGCTTGAGGAAATTTGGAAAAATTTGGAAGGCAGAGTCATTTGGTGTGGTGATTTTAATGCACATAGCACTTTATGGGGGGATAAAGATGACGTAAATGGGAATGTATTGGAAGGATTTATAGAAGAGGAAGAGCTAGTCTGTCTTAACGAGGGATCTGTTACAAGGATAGATGTGTCTAGAGGGACAGAGTCAGCAATAGACTTAGGGCCAATCCCAATTCTACCCCTTACCCCTTCGTCTGCCCCTTCCCCTTCCCCTTGAAACAGAGTGACAAGGCGTAGGGGTGAAAATATTCCCCTAAGAAATGGGACACCACTACTACACCGTTACACGTCATTATACGTCGTCGCTAGCGCTAACGCCTACGTCACAGGAGATGCGCCGATGTTTATAACAAACTTCCAAGATGCCGTCAACAGCTGCAGTCATCTCAGTTGCCTGGGTTGCATCTAATTTTTTGCATTTGTCTTGTGAGCTTCATAGAAAACAACGAAGACGACGTTATCTTTGACGCCTAAGTTTGCTGGTGGATCAGTTTATGGTATGTATGATGGCTGCAAAGACGTTTAACGTTAGTTGCAATTTTAACGAAATGTTAGCTAACCACAACTCTGTAACATTAAAAGCTCTACATGTAAAACGTCCGTGGACTTGTATTCTGTGTTGTATAAACATGTTGGAGGTACAGACCTATGTTTGTATCCATTTATTTATTTACTGTGTGAAATGTTTACAGGGTTTATACGACTTGAAGTTACTCAATCGTACGTGATTGCTATATTGTTAGTTGTGTTTACGACCGCAAGTGTGTTCAAGTCACTTTCGTCTGAGTTTAATTTAATTTTAATTAATACACAAAAATACAGCAAGGGTTTTAAACTCTAGTTTCTAGCTTCTCACTTGTATTTACGACATTGTGTGGCATTCATGTGCGTTCAACTCATAAATACGATCTATACGAGATGACTTGAACGCACCAATAGCTTGTGTGCTTTGTTCAGGGGGAGAGGAGACGTACAATGTAGTAAAAGTGTTTCCAATTCAGAATAATGATGTGAATTATTTTTTCAGGCTGGTCGTCCAGTATTGACTGCAGGTTAAACCATAACGTGCCCATCTTGCGGTTGTGGTTTGATGTGGAGCTGGAGCTGATTCAGGATTTCCGCCTGAGCAGAAGAGCAATGAATGCTTTGCAGAGGCTCTTGCAAAGAGAACAGGACCATGGCTGGGGTCATCAGCTGGAAACTTTAATATATGTTTAGTGGCTGGCTCATGGACTATCATATCGGGTAGTGTCCTGTGTTTTCAATGTGCCGAAAGCAACTGTCCATCGTGTAATCCACAGAGTGGCACAAAACATATGGGTAAACCTGAAGAAAGCCATCTCCTTCCCACAAGCAGAGGAGCTGCAGACAGTGGGGCAAGGATTTGTCCAACTATCAAGAACTCCTGCATTTAACAACGTTATTGGTGCAATAGATGGCACCCACATCAGAATCAAACCACCGCGGCGGCACCAAATAGACTATTTAAACTACAAGGGCTTTTATTCCATCAGCATGCAGGCAATTTTTGATTCCAGTGGACGATTCCTAGATGTATTTATTGGCTATCCAGGGTCCGTTCACGACACACGCATACTGAAAAACAGTTCATTTTATAGGGCACAACGTTATCCCCCTACAGGGTACATTATTCTAGGTGATGGGGGCTATCCCTGTTTAGACACCCCACTCAGCTTGATCACACCCTTTCAGAGCCTTGGAAGTCAAACCAACATTTGCACCCCAGGTCATTGCTTCCTGTGCCTTTTTGCACAATGTGTGTTTGGACAATGGGGACATGCTCGAACCAGATGACGACATATCAAGAGAAAATTATTTATTTTAGTTCTTTTTTATCTGTGTATGTTATTAGCAATAATATGTGTGTGTGTGTGTGTGTGTGTGTGTGTATTAGGGCTGGGCGGTATGACGGTATATATCGTTACCGCGGAAGAAAATGTAAACCGTAACAGATTTTTTTTATTCCGTGTATACCGCGACATGCAAAAAAGTGGGTGTGGTTAATTCACGTGCAGTGAAGACTGAGCGAGACGCTGCACATGAGACTGATCAAGAAGCTGCGATTTTACGCGTTTGAAATATGGAGAAAGATGAACAAGCAGCACATGAAGGAGAACCCACAAAGCAATCCCGAGCAGGAGGAGGAACTTGTTATTAAAAGAGGTGCGACATCTGTGGTGTGGACATGGTTTGGGTTTGCAAAATCTGGCAAAGACCAGAAAAGCGTGATTTGCAAACTATGTAGAGCTAATGTGCCCACTAGCAGCAGTAGCACAAGTAATTTGTTTCATCACCTCAAAATGAAACACGCACGTGAATATCATGAAAGCCAAAAGATGCGCCAAACATCAAGCGGTCCGTCAATCTCCGATGCTAAAACCAAAACAATGCAGTCACCTCAGATTCAAACTAGTTTGGCCGAATCTTTTACTAAAGGCATCGCGTATGAAAAAAGCTCAAAGAGATGGAAAGAAATAACACAGGCCATTACGATGTATATCTGTAAAGACATGATACCAGTTTACACTGTGGAAAAGAAGGGGTTCCGAGACTTGATCAAAACCCTTGATATGTGATACCGAGCCGCAAGCACTTTAGCGAAGTTGAGTTGCCGCGATTGTACAGAGAATGCCGAGGGAAATTTGAACAGGAACTTGGCAATGTTTTATACTTCGCAACGACTACCGATTTGTGGACGAGCCGAACTACACAGCCATATATGAGCTTAACAATCCACTTCATCAATGACTGGACATTGTGCAGTAGATGTCTGCAGACTTCTTACTTCCCCGCAGATCACACTGGAGAGATGATAGCGCAAAGCTTAAAGGAAGCACTTCAGTCATGGGGATTGCTAGAGGAGCGTCAAGTCTGTGTCACCACTGATAATGCCACAAACAACATCAAAGCGCTGCAACTAAATGACTGGACGAGGTTACAGTGTTTTGGCCACCGTCTTCATTTAGCCATAGGTAAGTGTATATTGTCACGGGGTGACAAGTGGCTGGGCGGAACCTTTTTTTTGAGAACTTGTTTCCCCCGGGGAGCGCTTCCGATGTGACATTAGGACGGTTCCGGTTTCCTATGTGAGTAATGGCGGCTAAGGAGGCGCTTGATGAGGAAAACTCGCGGCAGGTGTGAGAGGAGAGGATATGGGATGGTGATTGGGACATGGAGGAGGAAGGTGGCTCATAAAAGGACACTTTGGCGGTGAGGGGACGGGGAGGAGGAGAGAGGAGATGTGAGACACGCAGCACGTGCGCGGCCGCGAGAGAGAAAGAGAGAAAGAGAAGATTTCGGCTGGATTGCGGGCGGAAGCCTTGGTTGCACCGTGAGTCTGTTGAATTGCAGCTTTATTGTGGAAATGAGCACGAGTGAAACCTTACAGTGTGTGGTGGATATGCGAGTGTGGGAATTGTTTCTGCTGTTCACTCGCAGTCACAGCTGTCCATTCCTCTCTCTGCCTGAGCCCTGTGAGTGTACAGCTGTGCTGGTGAAATGTCCATTAACCTCTTCTCTGCCTGAACCCTGTGCTGAGATACGCGAAGAGAACGCTGAAGAAGAGAACGCGGAAGCTGTGGATTATGTTCATTTTTCTCTGTCTGAAGGTGCTGATAAACGCAAAGAGAACGCTGAAGAAGAGAACGCGGAAGAGGAGAATGTGGAAGCTGTGAATTATGTTCATTCCTCTCTCTGTCTGAAGGGGCTGAGATACGCAAAGAGAACGCTGAAGAAGAGAACGCTGAAGAAGAGAATGCGGAAGAGGAAAATGTGGAAGCTGTGAATTATGTTCATTCCTCTCTCTGTCTGAAAGTGCTGAAAAACGTACCTCTATGCTCATATCTCTCTGAGTCCAGTGAGAAGAACCCGCTAATGCTGCGAGAAGAACCTGCTAATGCTGTGAGATATACGTGTCCTCCACTCTCTGTCTGAGCCCGAAGAAGAGACTTTTTAAGATTGTTTCTAATATTTAATAAAGTGCATATTTATTTTGAATTCTGTGTCCGCCTGTTCCCTTCGTGTCCACGGTCAGCTCCTCAGGGGCGGTACGCAAGCGAGGGGTGGGCGGCCCGCTGGCGCTCCACCCCGACCTGTGACAATATTAAAAATAAAATTTCTATTTTTATTATTATTAATAATAATAATAATACATAATTCTTTATCACTATCTTTAACTTTATCATTCATTATCTCTATATCATGTTCCTAATTATAGACCTATAATGTTATTCATTTTTATTTTATTAATTAATCTTAATTATAGAGAGGAATATTTTTAACATGTTTAAAGGGGTCATATAATGGTTCATGCACTTTTACAAGTTGATTGTACTGAAATGTGTGTTGGCAGTGCCTGTACACAACCATCATAAAATGATATAAATCCATCCAGTGTTTTTTTTTAAATCTTCTTATATGTTTTCTCCTGTCTCAAATCAAGCTGTTCGATATTGTGACGACACCATTTTTAATTAAAGTAATTACAAACTTTTAATTTAGACCCTATAGAATCATATTAGCTTGTACAAAAATTACTTTACATGACCCCTTTAAATGTATGCTACTTGTAAAGTGTGATTGTCAGCTAATAATACTACAGCTTAGCTTACATACATCTTTTCCAATGTTTCTATCTAAATAGAGAGAGGTGTGAAGGTGCCCCAGGTTGATCGTGCAGTTGGGGTCTGCAAGAGAGTCGTGAGTACCTTCTCAAATACTTGGAAAAGACAGCATGAACTGGCCATTGCTCAGGCACAACTAGGCTTGCCTGCTCATAAACTCATCACTGAGACTCCAAACCAGATGGGCCTCCAGGCAACAAATGATCGAAAGGGTCATAGAGCTGGAGAAAGCTCTAACACAAGTCCTGCAAGCTGACAAAAAGACCAGACATCTAACTCTAACTTGGCAGGACATGGATGTACTTGAATCTGTGAATAAAGCATTAAGCCCTCTTGTGGAGTTCACAGATGCCTTGTCTGGGGAACAGTACGTGAGTGTTTCATACTTGAAACCTGTGCTTCATCTTTTCAATGAGCAGGTTCTGAAGCCACAGGATGACAATACCCAGCTCACCAAGGACATCAAGGTGAGGATTCTTGACTATCTGAATGAGAAATATGCCGACCAATCCACCCAGGAGCTGCTTGACAATGGCTTCCCTTCTCGACCCTCGCTTTAAAACCACATACATAGAAGCAGAGAGAGTGGACTACATGAAGGTCAAAGCTGCAGCAGAGATGGAGAGTCTTGGAGCTGATCAAAGTAAGTCTGCAGAGGGAGTGTCATTGCCACCAGTCGAATCTGCTGTAGAAATTCCTGCTAAGAAAAAGAAGAAGAGTTTGGGCAGCTTCTTCAAAATAAAATCCCGTAAATGCCAAGCTGACCCTCAGTCAGAAAGAGAGTCCATTGAAATGGAGCTTAACAGCTATTTACAGACAGTTGAAGTTGATGGTGAGACAAACCCCCTGGAATGGTGGAGGCAGCACGAGGCCAATTTTCCACGAGTGGTCAGCCTGGCAAAAAAATATCTCTGTATTCCTGCCACAAGTGCTCCATCCGAGCGGGCTTTCAGCACAAGTGGGAATATTATCACATGCCGCAGATCAGCATTGAAACCTGAGACCGTTGACCAGCTTGTTTTCCTCGCTCACAATTTATTATTGTTTTGATTGAGATTCTCAAAGCACATTACAAATTACAAATCATGACCAAGTAAAAATTATTATATTTATTTTTTCCTTATTTATTTATTGAAGTGTTTATTTATTTTATTTTTTTGCTGCAAAAAGATTTTACATTTTTATACTTTCAGCAAGAAGTGATTACTTTGTTTTAATATTTTATACAAGACGTGTTTATGTTTGGTATTTTTTTGAGGGAAAATATCGTTTTCTTTACAAGTCTTTACATATTTATATTTTCTGCAGTATTTTTTCCCCGTTACTTAAGTGTTATTTATTTTATAGCTGTGAGAAGATTACTTGAGGAAAGTTATAGTAATAAGATCTGTCCACATCAAACTGTGAAATTTGTTATATTATGGTTCATCTAAATGTTGAGTTTTTTATTTACTATATTTATCAAGTTCCAAATAAAAGAAAGTAATCAAACAAGGTGAAGTATTTTTCATTTAAGTTTACTTAATATATAAAGCTCTATTTGTCGAATTTCCAGAAAAACAACAAATAAATAACTATATCGTGATATATATCGTTACTGTGAAATAAAATCACTCATATCGTGAAATAGAATTTTGGTCATACCGCCCACCCCTAGTGTGTATATATATACACACACACACACATATTATTGCAAATAACATACAAATATATATATATATATAAAATTTTTTTTATAATATATATACACTCACCTAAAGGATTATTAGGAACACCATACTAATACTGTGTTTGACCCCCTTTCGCCTTCAGAACTGCCTTAATTCTACATGGCATTGATTCAACAAGGTGCTGAAAGCATTCTTTAGAAATGTTGGCCCATATTGATAGGATAGCATCTTGCAGTTGATGGAGATTTGTGGGATGCACATCCAGGGCACGAAGCTCCCGTTCCACCACATCCCAAAGATGCTCTATTGGGTTGAGATCTGGTGACTGTGGGGGCCATTTTAGTACAGTGAACTCATTGTCATGTTCAAGAAACCAATTTGAAATGATTCGAGCTTTGTGACATGGTGCATTATCCTGCTGGAAGTAGCCATCAGAGGATGGGTACATGGTGGTCATAAAGGGATGGACATGGTCATAAACAATGCTCAGGTAGGCCGTGGCATTTAAACGATGCCCAATTGGCACTAAGGGGCCTAAAGTGTGCCAAGAAAACATCCCCCACACCATTACACCACCACCACCAGCCTGCACAGTGGTAACAAGGCATGATGGATCCATGTTCTCATTCTGTTTACGCCAAATTCTGACTCTACCATCTGAATGTCTCAACAGAAATCGAGACTCATCAGACCAGGCAACATTTTTCCAGTCTTCAACTGTCCAATTTTGGTGAGCTCGTGCAAATTGTAGCCTCTTTTTTCTATTTGTAGTGGAGATGAGTGGTACCCGGTGGGGTCTTCTGCTGTTGTAGCCCATCCGCCTCAAGGTTGTGCGTGTTGTGGCTTCACAAATGCTTTGCTGCATACCTCGGTTGTAACGAGTGGTTATTTCAGTCAAAGTTGCTCTTCTATCAGCTTGAATCAGTCGGCCCATTCTCCTCTGACCTCTAGCATCAACAAGGCATTTTCGCCCACAGGACTGCCGCATACTGGATGTTTTTCCCTTTTCACACCATTCTTTGTAAACCCTAGAAATGGTTGTGCGTGAAAATCCCAGTAACTGAGCAGATTGTGAAATACTCAGACCGGCCCGTCTGGCACCAACAACCATGCCACGCTCAAAATAGCTTAAATCACCTTTCTTTCCCATTCTGACATTCAGTTTGGAGTTCAGGAGATTGTCTTGACCAGGACCACACCCCTAAATGCATTGAAGCAACTGCCATGTGATTGGTTGATTAGATAGTTGCATTAATGAGAAATTGAACAGGTGTTCCTAATAATCCTTTAGGTGAGTGTGTATATATATATATATATATATATATATATATATATATATATATATATATATATATATATATATATATATACACACATATTAGTTCTAACTTTATCTATGTTCTTACTTTATCTGTGTATGTTATTTGCAATAAAAAATAAAATGTTTTCAAACATATTGCATGGTGAATTGTGTATCTGTTTACAGGTATTTTACTGTTTTGGTACTGTTATTGATGCCCAGAAACACTTTTTTTAAGAAACCTTTTTTTAAGAAACAACAATGTTTATTTTAGATAGATAATACAGATAAATACAGAACAGCATATAAAACAAAAACAATTTGTGCAAAATAGAACAGCATATAAAACAAAAACAATGTGCAAAATTGAACAGCACATGAAAGACAACTACATTTTGTCTATCAATTTTTTAAAGAGGCACAAGAACCTCTCAGTCTTGTAAATAGTGTGTGGTGCAAATTAAGTGCACATATCTAACAGAAGCAAGCACAGTAACGTTTAACAGATTACTCACTCCCAAAGTTGTTTTGCCTTGTATTTGGACTTGAGGAAACGTTGCTCATTTTCAGCGCGAAACCGAATTATCCTCCGGGTTTCCTCAGGTGTCCCTGTTTGATAAAGACCATACAAGACTGGTTAATCTGATCATGTTGCAAGCACGAAACTGTAAGCACTGTTCATTTAACGTTATATTGTTTATATCGAAAATATATCGCGGGACTATCGTTAGCAAACTTCAGCGATTTTCTTTTTACAAACGTTTCTTTGAAGAAACTGTAACCGCACTGGGTAGTACGTAAACATTAGCTCAAATGATCTATAGGGAATTTTAATAATCATGAATATGATTAATATATTGCATATTACAGTTACATTAAATTATCGAATTTGAAAACAGATCCGATTGTATATATGAATAATCAATTACAACGAATTATAATTCCTCATTCATATACCAATAGTCCTATTTCAGATCGATTTATGCGAGACAAGCCTAAATGGAAATTAATATAATTATCAAACAGTTGTTTGTCAAGCAAAACGGCCGTATTGTGTGTGGGATGATGACTCAGTCTCCGGGGGGTGTTGTAAAGTGTTATCCTATATCAGGGGGGTCAGGTTACAAGACCATGTTTCTATTTGAGAACATTACTTAGGAGAAACACTTCCAAGTTACAAATCAGAAAATCATAACTATGGCATGAAAGGGCTAACCTAACATGCAGGCCTTGATACATCATCTTAGGTTCTGAATCATTCTGAATTAAATGCAAGGTAGGTTTTTGTGTGTTTGGAATGTCTATAGACAGTTTCATTATCTCTTTGGTCAGAGAGAGGTGGGTTTGGAACGTTGTTCTGAAGTGTGTCTAGGGTGCTATAAAGTGTTGCGAAAGACCATTTGTTGCAGACTAGCTGGAGCCAACACAAATGATTTGCATTCAGGGGGTTCAGAGTGTGAAAGCAAGAAGGAATGTGCATTTGTGTTCAGATTCAACGAGCCAAGATTCATTAATTCAGAACCAAATGAAATTAATGATCTGCTCATCTGCTACAGTTATAACTCCAAAAAAGAGGATCCAAAAATTGTTCCATTGGAATATATTCTAAAAACAAGCTCCCAATATGAACGAGTAAGTACATTTTATAACAAAATTAAGTATTTGAATGTAAATTGATGTATCTTTTTAAAATGGATGTAATTCTTTACCTAATCATTAATCACTAACTAATAGAGATCCCCTTATAGGAACTTTGATGCCACAATTCTCAATATAATATTACTGAAATTGAAAAGAACAGCTTTAACATACTCTATTTTACATCTGTGTAAATTTCTCTTTCAATACAGGGCTGTACGCTTAGCTTTTTCACTAGGAGCACAAGTGCTCCTAGTGAAAAAATTTAGGAGCACAGAAAAAAATTTAGGAGCACTACTAAATTTCATAAATAACACAATTTTATTATTTTACACTCAAATCACGTACACAGTAACACATGTGCACTAATACATATAAACACAGGGCCATCATAAGGCCTACTGTAACCCTCAATTAAACACAGAGAACACCCCTGTCCCACATCTTTTTGTAGTCAAGTCGCCTGGCACGCTTGGCTGAGTTCATCCAGCGGTCCACTGCAGGACTTGGATCATAGTCCTCAAGACTGGGCCCCTCCAGGGTGATCCACATGAGGTCTTCGGTGGTGGAGACTGCAAGGCTGCTTCTTTTGGAGCTCTTTATGCGGTTCTGTGCAGAGAAGCCCCTTTCGCACTGGGCAGCCGAAATGGGCAACACTAGCATCAGCTGCACCAACTCCAGTATGTTCTAGGGGGATTAAGATAGGCCTTACTTATCTCATCTTTAACCACCAATAATAGGAGAAGGGCACTGCAGCATGCAAATACTCAGCAGTGTTTGCTTACCTTGTAATCCTCCCTGTATGGCTCCTTGGTCAGCATGGTCTCCCACAGGCCACTGTAGGACTTGTCCTTGAAAGTTTGACTGACCAAGATCTTCAGTCCCTGCCACTCATCCTCAACAGCTGCCAGGTCACACCCTGATCTGTAGAGATTTAACAGAGGAAGTTAGCAAATACCCAGGCATCATTGTTCACATCACATCACAGCAGTGCAAAATACATTCTTACCTCTCAAGAGGCTCTCTGAAATGCCTCACCAGGTCTGCCACATCACCATCACCGAAGGTCAGAAGGCTGCCCTGATCATCTGGCCATGTGTCATGATTGAAGACTCTGAAGGCCTGCACCGGGGTCTTGACTTCAGCGTCATCATTCAGGAGCCCACCAAACCTGGCTTTTAGCTCAGTCACACCAATAGTGATAGCTGCCTCCATGTGTTTCTTCAGCTGTGGATGGGTGAGGTCTGTGAGACCTGTCAGATTCCCCTTCAGTGGTATTCCCTTTGAGAGAGAGAGAGAGAGAGAGAGAGAGAGAGAGAGAGAGAGAGAGAGACAGAGACAATCACACAAAATTGTTTTAAAGACTGCATTTCTCCAAATCTTTACATTGAATAGACCTACACTAATTCTCATATAGTGACAGATTCTCACACTTCTGCTCTAAACATTTGTTTCCATTAGATCCTAACAAACTCATCCTAACACACCTGGAATCTGCACTCATCATCTCCACGCTGAGCAAGCATGGTCTGGATCTTCTCCAGCATGCCTCCTGACTTTGCCCTAGACTTAAGTCCTTCTAGTCTTGTCACTGTCTTCCTCAGCTCTGACGTAGCTTGGGGGAGGATCAGGTCATTTCTCTGCAGGGTGAGGCTAAGTGAAGACAGCTCCTCGAACATGTCAGAGAGAAAATGGCAGAATACACAAAAAGGTGCACTCTCCATTTCTCTCTTTACCTGTGTAGCAGTAGATGATCTACATGATCTGATCAATACAAAATAAGTGTTGTATTCCTAGCCACCTCATCATCTGCCAACCATTCAAGTCTGAAATGTCATTTAACTTAAAACCTATTTTGTTTAACTTAATGTTGTAAAACTGACCTTCTTTGCCCGTCCTTGAACCTCCACTGTACCTGCAACAGCCAGGTGCTCCATGTGCTGCAGGACAGTGGAGTACTGGCCATTGTCTGTGGCAAGGTTCTTGTCTGCTCCATGTCGCAGGAACACTTTGAGGGCCCTGTGGACATGGGGGATCCAGCGTGTCCCTTTGACAGTAGACGGTGTGCAGACATCCACACCCAGCTCTTTCCCTAGTTGATGGAGCTCTCTCTTGGACTTTCCACTGAAGTGGTAGGTCTTCCACACAAGATGCAGAAGATCGTAGACCTGGGACACCGTTGGTTCTTTCTTCTGGAGGGTTAGGATCGCCAGCTCTAGTCTGTGAAAGCCAAAATATAGTTTAAAAAAAATAACTATCCACCTTCCTCTTCTTTTTTTCCCTACTCTGTTACAGTGGTGTGTCTGTGTGCCTATTTGTGTGTGACTGACAAATAATTTAGGTTGTGTGTGCACACACGCATGTGACAAATGTGCATGTATGTCTGCTACCACATAACCATTTTTTCCAGTTACAAACCTGTGTGGCATGCAGTGGATAGGGATAATATACTCCCCTGCCTCTCTTTGCAGGAGAGCAATCACTCCTCCACGGTGGCCCATATTCACTGAGGCACCATCTGCCCCAAAGCTGATCATCTTCTTCATCCATGACCCTCCATTGTCGTCTGGGCAAACTGCATTGAATGCAGCCTTGGTTGCATCCAGAACACCTTGAAGGATAGCATAAAAACAATAAGAACTTTTGTGGCCTTAAAACAAACAAGATAGTGACTCAATTATGCATTTATGAAACTATACAAAAATAAAGGTTACTCTTGCTGCTAGACCGTGACCACCTACCATTGGCATGGGAGTGTTCAAGGGTCTGTTGTCCAACAAGGAGAGTGACTGGCTTCCCACCCTCTACCAGACGCACATAGACAATCTCACACTCTGTGTTTGATATGTCAGTGTCACCATCAATGAGAACTGCAAGGTGCTTTGCTGTTCTCAGCTTAGCAGCTAGGTTCTCTTTCAAGAGATCGGCAACTTGTCCAATCATTTCTGCACACCTGTATGAATGAGAACACTGTTGTAAAACACTTATGGTTTGTAATTTTAAGTTTTATTGGATACAAACAGTGTTGCAGAACAACTGCTTATCTCCCTGCAACTGAGGCCAAGAAATAAATACATAGCCTGGCATATGTAGTATGTAGTATACACATACTAAGCTACATACTGTTACATAACATGACTGACATCACATGCAGTTACATTACTTATCATAATGGTACTATACACATGCCAGAATGACAACATTGCTTTGTTTTAGTAAAAAGCTATGATTTTAAATATTATTATTATTACTACTATATTAATATTATTGGAAAATATTACCTGACATGGTTGTCATAGGTTGGGTTGATATCAACGCCGTTCTTCTTGTGCAGCGTGATAAGTGGCCCAAACTTGACAAACGGCTCTTCCTCCTTGGCGATGAAGTAGGCGATGTTCATTTTGATTTTAAGCTGCCTCCTCATCTCCACCTCGGACAACATCACCTGCCTGTCCAGAGCTGCGGTCACTGTCAAGGCTGGTTTGTTTTGTCTCAGCATGTAACTGTCTCTGCAGGCGATGTGCCGCTTGGAGTAGTTATGTTTGGTTACACTATCTTTTTTAAAATGGGGGTTTCCAGAAACAAATGCCGAATTTCCTGCCTGCTTTTGGCCTTTACAGTATTTACAAAACATGAGGTTGTCCTCAAATTCCAACCAGGAGAAGAGCTTGATCCAGTCGGCTTTAAATTTGTAAACCTTGCTAGCACTACCGGTGCTAGCTAGGCTATCTGTTGGCATCTCCTCCGGCTCGACGGAGTCAACATCGTCAGTCCCAGATTCCACTTCTCCCACATTTCTCTCACCGATGTCCGCTCTGTCAGCGGTTTCGCTTTGCTTTTTTAGGAAATACGAGTCAATTCTCTTCATTGTACACGGTCAGTTAATTTTCCTTCAACGTTCGAGTTGAGCGGGCTACGACTGTCACACCAATATCGCTCCGCTCAACTCCACCGCATCGTCGGACTCCGCAGTGGCGTGGAGAAACTAGTCCTCCTCTCGTACACATGTACACACGTACACACACACACACACACACACACACACACACAGAGAGATCAATCTGTCCTAATTTTAACTTCCGCGGGCGGTGAATCGCCCGTGCTGGCCGGGCGGCGCGGATGTTTTCATTCATAAACTCGCCGCAGGGCGACGTCACCGCATCTCATCACATGAGTTCTGTGTTTTGCAGGTGTGAAAAAGAAGTTGTAGGACAGTGCTTGTCCATTTTTTATACAGAGATGCGCGAGAATTGTGGGCTACTCTACTTTGATACACATAGTATGGATTTAGTTTAGGAGCAAAATGCGAATGAAAGGGTTGAAATCCGTAGTCGCACCGGTGCTCCCTTTTTATTTTTTCTACTCGCACAAACTATTTTAGGCGCATATGCGAGTGAAATGCTCGCACTGTACAGCCCTGCAATAGGTATTACTCCATGTGAAAATTGCTCAGCAAGAGAGTGAGGGACACAATGTGATGAGAGATGGAACTTTTCTTTCAAAAACCATTTACACCATATTTGACACAACATCTTCTGCAGAACTGCCAGTCTGGGGCAAACACTGCCTTGACATTGAACATTGGTACAGTATGTCAAACATCTCAGTGAGACAGTATAACAACAAACTATATCTAACTACGACAAAAGACACTGAGTTCAGAAGCATTCCATCTCAAGGCACAGCAAACTTTGTTCCCACCACAACCTCAGTCACTCAAAATTGTGAAATTATTAGAGCACAAATAACAAACACTTATATCTGTCCATCAAAACATCCCATTACTAACATGTCATTATCCAGTTCAAAAATACTGTGTCCAAAATGTCAAAATCAATTCAAATCAGCTGCAATAGAAGTTAAAACATATGGAAACCTGACTATGAAATCTTCCTCTGGCAACATTTTACACCAAAAATTGGCAATAGCATTGTTAGCGCACTTGTTGATGTAAAACGCAGCAGATCTGATGATGATATTGTTGATTGTCTGCTTGAACTACCAGAAATGCAAGTCACAACACACAATGACTTTATAATCAGAATTGAGCCTATAGAGACTGAGTCTACTGAAAGCTGGACCGTCTAAACCATACTTTGAAGATACACAATTTGATCAAACTTTACTTCAAATACATACACCACCACACAGAACACATCCTACACCAACAGACACATCTCCTTGTGCCATCCAGGAAACACAATCTGACATAGAGCCACCCTCCATCTCAGTACATGTCAAAGAACAAAAAGGTAAAAACAAAAAGTTGCGATCAATAGGCCTACAACAACAACAAAAAAAAAAAAGATTTTTTTTTTTTTTTCGCTGCATGAAAATGTAATTTGTATTTCATTTAGTTTGGCTAAATAATCAAAATGAATACATAAATACTTCACAAGACTATCATAAGAGGTATTTTTGATTACCATTGTTGGCATTTCATTTAGTTTGGCTTAATCATCCTGTGGAGTATTTTATGTATTCATTATAGATAATTTGATTACCATAGGATGTATTTTTGATTACCATTGTTGGTATTTTTTTTTACATGTGTAAACATTGAAAATTGAATACATTGCATGGAAAAACCTGATTTTCATTTATTGTTGAAAAATAAAAGTACTTTAAATTGATTGAAACCAAGCAAAACTGTCCCTTATTTATACTACAATATATTTTGTTCATTCTTGTAATGCAAAGTTGAATTTTAAGCATCATTACTCTAGTCTTTGTCTATGGTCTATAATTCATGCTGATTATTTTATTTTGATTAAAACTTGAGTTTCAATACAAACTGATCAACAAAATGGCTCATTTAACTTTCAACTGTCACAGCAATGTCTTTCATACATCACACATTTTGCCTGTTTATTCTGTCTATATACTCAAATTTACCAACAAAATTCAGTACTACAGGTATAAAATGATATATATAATGGTAAGCAAATCTCAATCATATAATAGGACTGTGTAAAGATGCACAGGTTTATCATATGAAAATCCTTTCTAGTTGATGTACCAGAAGCAGATATACATGATGATATTGTTGATTGTCTGCTTGAACTACCAGAAATGAAAGTCACGACACACAATGAGTTTATCATCAGAATTGAGCCTATAGCTTCACTGGAGACCAACACAACTGCCATGACTGATGACACTACTGAAAGAGCTGGACAGTCTAAACAAGACTTCGAAGATACAAACTAAGAGTTTGATCATACTTTACTGCAAATGCACACACCACCACACAGAACACATCCTACACCAACAGACACATCCTCCTTGTGCCATCCAGGAAACACAATCTGACATAGAGCAACCATCCAACTCAACTCATGTCCAAGAACCAAAAGGTACAAACAAAAACTTGCGGTCAGTACAAAAAAAGAAAAAAGAAATTAAATATTTTTTTCCTTTCCACTGTGAAAACATCGTTTGAATTTCATTTAATACTTGTTGATTAAACGTCTCCATGTTCAAAATGTATAGTTTTTTTTTTTTTACATGTGCCTTTATTATATGATGTCTATGGTAGCACGTGCAAAATGGGTTCTCCGGTCAAAAAAGTTAAGGTTGAGGAAAGTAAAGACGTTATTTGTGGATATGTGCACAATGTCAGTCCTGTGAAAAAGCATCTCGGACTGGGAACAACTTTTGTAATGCAGTTTTTCAAACCAGCCGCGATGACTTTCATAATGTCGTTGTTTTCGCAGCAGAGAAACGGACATCTTTTTTGCAGGCAAATAAGAATAAAAGCCCAGTGAAATTACAAAAAATCAAACGCTGCGTCAGTGAGTATCTATTCACTTATTATGTAAATATTTACTCTTTTATTTAATGTTACTATTTATTAATATGTGTATTAATTTGGTTGTTTTCCCAGGTAGAGATGGTGGAGAATTTGACATCCAGTGCGGTGGCTCTGCCGACATTTCTGTGGTGCCCAACCTTGGCTTTCCCATTAAAAACCCACCGGTGAAATATAAGACGATTGCCGAGGTGAAGTTAATGGCCCCGAAGCAGAACGTAAGAAGTTACTGATTTGTTTTGCTATTAATTTAGTAGTAATTTGGTTAAGTAGGGTATATTGAGCGTCTGTATACGTGGTGTGATTGGTTTAAGCAGTATTGTATTGATTTATGTAAAAGTAGGCTATAAACAGCTTCTTCTAGGTGGTTAAGCTTATAGTTTGAAAGCATTTAGTAAGTTTAAGGGTTTATCAGAGGAATATAGAATGTAATGTGAGATTTGAATGCGTTTTTTTTTTTTGTATGGTGAGTGCCATACGCGTGCGCAACTAATCGAAACGTGTGCAGTGAAAGCTTTCTGTCTGCTCGAGTGCCAATAGCTGCGTTTACATGGACACTTATAATCAGATTGATGGCTCAATCGGACTAAAAAACCTTCATGTAAACACCTTAATCGATTCGACTGAGCACGATCCGAATGAAATTTCAATCGGATTGAAAGGGGTGGTTTATCCCTTTTGTAATCCGATCGAGAGAACATGTAAACACTTGATCGGATTGAAAACCGAAACTGAAAGGACTGCACATGTGCAATGACGTTAAACAGCGAAATGATGTATGACGAGCGGAACGAGCTGTTGTTCCTGTTGAATAAAGTGTCATATTAATAAGTTTCCCGTCATTCTAAAATCCTCATTTCACTCGCGCATCTGTGAAGTGAAGCAGGACAACGTCCCACCAGTCCTTGTTGTGGATTCTCATCCACAGACGACTGGTTTTGGCCGCGGCGAGGGGCATTTTTACTGCGTGATCAATAAGCAGCACGGCAAAACGGTTAATATGCTCTAAATTATGACCAGAGACGGATTAATATTACGTCTGCTGTTTAAAACAAATAAAGAACCAATAGAGGAGAATATTTATGTGCGAAAAGCGGGAAACTCTGTATATTCGTGCAGTGTGCGCATGTCAAAACATCAGATCCGATTTGAAACTTGTGTCATATAAACGTGCACAACAACCCGATTACTTTATTTATTTGATCATTCATGTAAGCACCTTGTTTGGATTCATCAATCGTATTAATTTCATACCGATTGTGTCCATGTAAATGTAGCTATTGTAATCAAACAATGAAAAATCACGCACTGGTCTTGACCTAGTAGCATTTTTTTAATTACACATTTACATTTTTTTTTTTTATTGATGACTATTCAATATCTGTAATATTTTAATTTATAAATGGCTAGGCTAGAATTTACAACAGTCCCTTACGATTTTGGAAAACCCTGGTCTAATGCATAAAATGTAGTTATGTAGGCCTATTATTCAGTGCAGTATTAAAGCAGGTTAAAGCACTGATGTTAGAGCTGATGCATCAGGTATCTGTAGTAAGATCAAGTTAGCTGATGCATCAGGTCTAACAGCAGTGCTTTTATCTGCTTTAATACAATCATGACTGTAATGGTGAGGCAGTAAATTAAAAAAAAATTGTCTGACTGTCATGATTGCTCTTTATGTCTCTACATATATTTTATTATATTGTATATAGGGCTGCAACAACAAAATGATTATTAAAAGAATTGATTATGAATTTATTCGTTGTGTCGCGTGACTTTTGTGCCACTCAATAAGTCGTTGAGATTTTTGAGTATCATTTTAAAGGAGTCATAACCTAGTATTACCTTGGATACCTACTGCTGTATTATAGTCTTTCAGGCCCTTCTAAAAAAGAAAAGGGGAAAAAAAATAAACACAGAGCTCCTCAGACCCTTATTTCTGAAGGCATTATTGTCTCGCGAGATCTGATGCGATATTTTGGCTGTCATGGACGGTCATTTTAATAATGCAAATGAGGGGCGCGTTGATTGGTTGCAGGAAGGAGGGGGGTTGACACCGCAGGTAACGCTTTAGCATATCATTCCAAAATGACATCATGGCGCAAGTTGTGAATGAACAACTTGCCGCGACTAGGCAAGCGTTAGGCAATCAATATACAGGCAATCAATATACAATAGCCGAGTTCATGATGATCTTGTTTTTTGCAAAGTATCAGCCATTCCCCATGTTTACCTCGAAGCTAATACTCCCGCCAGTGTTGTGCCTGAACGCGTTCATTGAACGATAGTTCATGAACTCGTTCGTATTTTGGGCGAACGTGAACTGAACGTACCGCATTACTGCCTGATGAACGTTACTGTGAACTCGATCTCCTTCATCAAAATGAACAAATCTTTTTTCGAGTCATTTCGTTCATTTAAGGGGCTTTAAATGTTACTATTAACTGGCAAATTCCCCGAACACATCAACCTACGCAATCTTGATCATATTCTGAATTAAGAAATCATTATAATGCAGTCAAAAATTGTTTACAGGGAACATAAATAATTACTTCACCTCAAGTCTTTCGTTTATTTGTTTAGTGACAGACGCAATAGCATACAATAGCCGCATTAGCAGTTAGATGCTGTTTGTTACACACAGTAGAGCACTAAAAACACAGTCTTACCGTTTCAATTGCAGGCAATTTTGTTGGAATGGCGCTTTTCCCGAGCTTCGATGCCAACTTCGCCTGATATTGCCCCAAATTTGTGAAGGATTCCGGCGTACAATGTTTAGCACAGCACAAACACCTAACGATAAGCCAGTGGAAAGGGTTGAAGGAACCGCGTCATTAAAAATGAATTTAATCCACTGGTCCCTGATAGCTAGGTCCGTTCTTGGTAGAGAAAACACATTTACATGTTGATTCTGGCAGTCAACCACAGAGCAACTCAGGGGAGAGGGGAAGGGCGGGCTTCCTGCTGCAGTGTCCATATATGGTATATCCAATCAAAATCTCGTTTTTTAGTGCGCGTGCACGTGGGCTATTTTACAAACCCTGAGGTAAATAAACGCTTCACTTTTAAATATCGGCTTCCCGGCCAGTGTATAATCATTATGCAATCATAACATACATTGATTCTTGTGGAAAAGTGAAAATTGCAGGTTATGACTCCTTTAAAAAAGTTTCGTTGAGCGCAGGGCAGGGCAGAGCTATGAAGCGCAGGACTGGACAAAAGTGAAGCGAACTCGCGAGCGATACTGTGCAAGAGAGACACCCGACAGAGGGTGTCCGAGAGTCCGCGAGGGACAGTGCGCCTGAGAGAGACCGAGTGTGTCTGAGCATTAGTAAATTGGTACATAGTTGTATTGTTTGCTCAGTTGGAACAAATAAACCAGCCACAAACCCTGAATCCAGCCTGGAATTTGATTTTATTTCTTTCCTGCGTACATCAGGGTGCTAGAAGTTGTCGTTTGAAAGTTTGATTTAAGTTTAATTTCTTTTTGTTTGTTGACAAACGGCCACTAGAGTACTGTAAATTACTTTAAATCGCACATTACTCTCAATTGCACTCTGTTTACAGGAAAGTGTACAGTAAGAGGCTTTATGCAGTGAGTCGACCTAGTCAGTCCACACTAGACCTCCAACTACTGAGTCCATGAGCCCGTTGTCTGCTGTCCTGTGTCAAGATGCCCGTTGAAACATGCCCGCTGTGTGTGCGCATTTACGCCCGCCTCGGCCAGCACCTGGTTCTCACCCACAATGTGAAGAACCAAGAGGAGAGGAAGCTGCTCTTGGCCATGGAGTCGGGGCGAGTGAATGCCCGTGCAGGACTCTGCCCAGTTCCGGCATGTGGAAAATTCTCCAACCGGCTTGACCGCCACATCCCTACCCACAGCGAGATCACAGCGAGATCTCAGTGGGTCACAGGATGACGAGCTCCGCCACTGTAAGAGGAGGGCATGCCTGGCCAAGCTGACTGCCCTGAGGGCCTCCAACCCGGCCATCCCGATGGTGTTTACTCTCGACCTGGAGGTGCACCAGCTTCTGGAAGAGGATCCATCGAACCCCCGAGACCCCGAGGAGGAGTGTGACAAGCCGGACTGCACCAAGCAGAAAGAGCTCCTGAGAATGCAGGTGGCCGACCTGAACAAACAGGTCAACACCCTCAGCGAGAGGCTTCGGATGGTCACCAGGCAGTACCGTATTTTGAAGAGGAGGTCGAACCTCTTGGGCTCGGCCCGAATCAGGCACGTGGCCCAAAGGATCCTCTCCTCTCTCGGCCCGGACGAAGAGGAATGCGCCCCTGCGGAAGAGGCCTTTAAGTCCCAAGGGTCTTGCCCCGAGGTGCCCTCTACTACTCAGCAGCCCCCTGCCTTGCCCGGTTCCCGACCCCTGCTTTAAAGGAACATTCCACATGTGATGATTTTGCTGAAACTATTGGAATGTTACTTTTAAATGTTCTCTGAAGGTTCTGAAACAAGTAGCAACATTTAAAAACCGTTAAACAAACATCCAACTAAAATGTTTCAGAAAATGTAAAACATCCAAGAAAAAAATGTTGCATGAATGATGCATTGAACGAACGTTTGTTCATATATTCGAGAACGTTCCGTGTTTGCAGGATTATAGCAAATCTCGTGTATGTCGTCACACAACGTAAACTATTTTAATCGCACAAGCTAAATGCGACTACATTAAGATATTATGAACATTAACATCTGTAAACCTGCCGGGAAAGAATGTGTGAACCAGAATAAATCTCACTTCTACATACTGGATCTGATGTCAGGGGTCTGGTCAATGAAAGCTGTTCAAGCTTTCACATTTCAGATTTGAAAGCAGGTCAAATTTATAAACTCATTAAATGTTAAATGTTCTTCATGGAAGCATCAATGCTAATAAACAGCCTTTATTGATATGGAATCTTTCCATTACAAAAAAGGTCCTTTAGATTGTTAAAAGTAAGAAAATAATGGTTCTGTTCACTGAAGAAGCTTTTTGGGTTCTCAAAAGAACTTTTCAATTTCATCTCTGCAAAAACCCACTTTTGTAACCTTTCATTTTAAAGGGTCAGTTAACCTGAAAAATAAATTCATAATTTACTCGCCCTCATGTCGTTCCAAACCAATAAAACTTTTGTTCATCTTCATGACAGCTACGTTATTTATGTTTTAAGTGGTGTTAAATATTATTCTGCACATTGTGGGCCAGAAAGACCAGGGCCACTTTTTGGTCCCAGTCCGCCCCTGCCTGGAAGCTAAACTTAAAGAGTCAGAGGTTCGTTAATATTTGACTTAATGATGGTCATTGGACTGTTGAGTTAATAAAAAGGAAGCAGGAATGTGAAACCCATTTTAGATCCGCACCATATCTGAAGTAAAAACAATATACTGAACAGAAACATGATGTGATTTTTGATTTTGTGTGACAATTTGTCTATTTTTTTTATTTACAAACTGTTAATTGTTATATTGTGACCATAGGCGGAGCAGATATCGGTCTAAGTGAACCAATTACTATGATTCCATACTATTATGCAAATTTTGTGATATCACATAAGCGCTGGATGGAAACGGCAAGATGTGCATAAATTGTAAAATATGCATAAGAAACGTTCGTGCTCAATTTTTTTTATGCTCTATTTATGTTATCACAAAAAAATTTAAATTTAAAATAAATTAAAAATGTTAAAATGTTTATTTATATTTTTTCTGTTGTGATTTATGGAAATAAAGTCAGTGTTTTAAATGTTAATGTGTTGAAGTGTTGATGATTTTTTCTCCCTGATCAAAAGTTAACCTACAGATGTGGCCTTTAAAAATGCGCGTCTCAGAGAGAAGAATGCCGCGAGCACTTCCGAAATTCTACGGGATCGTGCGGAAAAGGGGGGTTAGGTGTTGGACGCAGGAAATACTAAAACCTGTAGATGGCAGTCGTGTTTCCATGGCAGAACAATGTTTTCTTTTGCCAGTTACATAAACAGTCACATATTCTTCATAAAAATCCGACGCAAACGCGCATCATTTGTCTTATTTTTTTTTTCTGTGTACTTACAGTAGAAGAGACGTGATGTATGATAACTGAGTCTTATAACACAATAATTTACGAAGACCTTTGAAGAGACCGAGAGCATTTGCGCAATATCATTATCTAATTTTACATTTAGTTCCTTTTTGCATCTTAATGTTTTAAATAGCTTTAACATGGTTGTAATGCGCTTTTATGCATTACTGTACAGTACTTTTTATATTATCATGTTTCCCTTATAGGCGTCGATTTCGGTGGGGACGGTGGGTACGCACCCACCAGATTTCGTCATGAGTCATTTTGTACCCACCACTTTTAACTTCCCTCCATATTAATTTGACTTTTGGTTCGATTTTTTTGACCGTTTTCAGTGGTTATGAGGAGCAATATGAGAGAGAAATGTGGTAATCATTGTCTGACCCAAAAAAAAAAACATTATAATATTCATTTTATTTTATTTTCCGTGTTCGCATTTATGAGGGAAAAAAACAATGTGTCAGTTCTCGGTTACGGACATGAGCGCTCTGAAAGCGGCACTAAAAGACTGCTTTAAAAACTTCCACAGAGACCTCAAACAGAACAGCTGCCTTTCTTTAAAGTGAATTTCGTTTTGTATTAATTATATCGTAATTTTAATCAATGTTTCATGAACCAATTGCCTGGATTTAAGAAGTAAATATAGCAGACAATCACGACAAAATGAACCGAAACTCAGCGTATAATGCACATTCACAGCGTATTTAGACACATTCATAATCATTACTTTTACCGGTTCCTTGTGGCAAGCTTTATGCGTGCGGTCGTGTGTTTGAGTTCTCTCCTGGTTAAATAAAGATAAAAAAAAAATTGAGAATTTCTGATTTTATTTCTTCCCCTTTGTCTAGGAGTGAAATCTGTCTCGCTCGCACGGACACGTGCATTTGGAGGAAAATGATGACTGTTTGGTCTGTTCAGAGCTGGAGAACTGCTGGAGAGTCTGAGTCTGTAGTGTGGAGCGCTTCTGTGTCTCAAATGGCCTCTAAAGACATCCATCCAGCGGCGGTTTCTTCATTAGGGCGATCGGGTGACGCACCACCACCACCAAAGTGTGAAAGGGACTTTTTCAATCACGATCTCATTCAACCACAGAGTTACACTAGCAGTCACTCACTGTTGTTCTGCCTCTGGATATAGTCCAATCAGCGCCAAGTCACGTTCTGTGGAGTACCGCCTCTTTTTGGGCGATTTCACTCTGGTTGAGAATCGCCCTGAGTGTTCCCATAGACTTACATTCAAAGATTTTTTTTTTCAAACTGCAGGCACTGCAATGCATTCTCTATGGGTTCCGGGAGGGCTCGCACTAACATGCTTTAGTCATCATACGTACACTTCACTTGTGCAGCGATTGGTGGAAACAAATATACCTCTAATAATATTTAGCCATAAGCTGAAGTGACATCCAATAATTTCCTCAGTGCATAACTTACATTTCACGGACATATTCTACATCTGTAAATGTTAGAAAGTCAATATTTCCAGTTTTCTGTCATGAGTGAAGTGAACGAGCTTTCTGCAAATTAAACTTCCGTGAACGAGCGCCGCCGCGTGCATGTGCGCCGAACAGACGGAGTAAGCGCAATTATTCTGACTAAAATATACATTAGCACTAAATTACAAATATATTTAGCACTAAATTACAAATATACATTAGCACTAAATTACAAATATATTTAGCTAAAATGTTTGTTGTTGAATATTTGTTGTTGTTGGTGAACATAAATGTGCTAGAGAATTTCAAACCTACATGTGTATTTTTATGATATTAGCTTTGTTTTTATTAGATTTTTTATTTATTTTAAGTTTAGTCAATTTAACTACTTCTTTAAAAAGCATTATTTTGATAATATTTAGATTGTAATGTTGCAATGTTAGAATGTAATGTGATCCCTTTTTTGGATACACTGCAGACAGACAGCAAGGTTACACTATGTTTGTTTTTATAACCTTCAATATGAACATTGTTTGTAGGACAATATTGATCAGGATATATATATTTTTTTTTATTAAATACTTTTTTTTTTTTTCCAAATAGAAAAATAATTAAACACTCAGATTATACCATACATCGCCATTTAGCCCAAAAATTCTGTTTTATTTGGCAATTGGCTATTTCCCAACCCTACCGGCTGAAGTTTTAGCTAAACTATAGGCTAATGATAGCTACATTATTATCACTGTTATATTGTTATTTAACAATTAGCCTACATTCAGTCCTGGATTAATAATTCAGTTTGTCGCAAATTTTTTTTTTTTAGCACCAGCCGCCACTGCATCCATCCTAACAGTATCTAGTGAAATCCCAAAAATAAATCAGATAAATAACTGTAAACAATCAAAATAAAATGGAGAACAAGCCTATCGCGACGTTTCGGTATATGTACTTTCTTCAGGAAGGCTTGTAAATAAATGTAAACAAAAAAGATAAATACAGGAAAATATATTATAATATATTATTTATATAATAAGATATTTTATAATATATACAATATATTTTTCTAATGAACCTGTCTTAAATAGTGTTCTTTTTGAAATTCAATACTACAGACAGAGCGATCGTCGTGTCCGCACATCCAACAAGTGAAGTGTGAGAGAGTGAGCGCGCGCATTGCGCGCCCCCTTAAATAGACTGCCGTTGAAAAAAAGTTTGTTTTCCGAAAAACGGCTAAACTAAGCTTTAAACAGTCAAAACAAAAATCCAAGTCGGCGAATTGTTAGTAAATAAGTGAAAGGACAGATGTATAAAAGGATTTTTGTGAAAAAAGTTTAAATTAAAGAGTTACACGATGTTTTAGTGTAATTAGGTCACTCTCTCCTCCGCACATGGTCGAGCAAGAGTGGAGAGACAATGAAACAACAGAGTCCACGAGGGAAAATGGCGATATAAAATCGAATTCTTGTTACAATTGCATGGGAATGGTATATACATGTTGCCAGGGTTGTGCCTAATCATGCTGATGTGAACATATTTTTGTATCTGTGTTGTGCATGTTGTTATTCATTTTTAAAGTACTCAACTCATGGCGACGACATCGGATGACGTCACGACCATCGTTCGTCGTGTGGAATGTGGTTTTCCTCGTCATGAGGGAAAATATTTATTTTAGATCAAAATATCGAGTTTTAATGCCTCAAATCATGCTATACATATCCTCTACATCTCAATCAACTAATATTCGGGTAAGATGGGTCATATTTTTAATTCTGGATGTTGTTTTTAATTTTTAATGTGTTCCTCAGAAGGAAAATAATTAATTTAAAATCAACCAAATTAATTTTCATGCCAAAAACGGCTTATATTATATTGTATTTAACTGATATTCAAAGGGCATGAGTATTACATATTTTTAACTTTGATGGGGATGATATCGTATGACGTCATAACAATCGTTCGTCGTGTGAAATGTTGGTTTTTTTCCCCACAAAAATCCTAGTCCTTTTTAAAGGAAAATGAAGATAATATGAAAATGTAAGATTGAAGAGCACTTATAGTTCTTTCATCTGTGAAGATACTACTTGAAAACAGTGTAGAAAATATTGCAAAACCTTGTAGAAAAGACATGTAGAAGGAGTAAAATAAATACAATTTTAGAAGAAAGAGAATCCTTGTAGTATTTTTTATGTAAGGATTCATTCTGTAAAATATTTTAATCATATTTTGATCAAATATAAGTGTCCAGATAATGAAAAAGGAGAATTTTTAAGCTTTTCAATTAAATCTTTTTATCATATGATCAAAGAACACAAAATATATCAATTTATGAAGTATTTATTCATTTATTTATTCAAGAAACCCTCTTTTGGGTCAAAAACTTGTATCATATTTATATGTACGCGTATATTTACTAATACATTCCCTTCTCATCCCAGAAAAAAATCAGGTTTTGTTCTGATAAATCTTTAAAAAAGATTTAATGTATTTATTTTTATTTAAATCACATGAACTTCACTTTTTGAGTCATATTTATATTTCTCCTCTGTGCATACAAACAACAACATTCATTTGTTTTCAATCAGTGCTTATAAACAACTTGCATACAAACAACTATTTTATATTCTCCAACACACTGCTCTATTTTGCTGCAACCCAAAGACTCTAGTACCCTTCAGGATTTTAACACAATAAGAAAATATCATGAATAAAGTTATGGGGGCACGTGCACTGCAAACAAGGCCCGACAAGGGCCGGTCCAAAGCTTAGAGACGGAGGCACTGGCTGGTTAGGGGAATGAGACGTCCAAGGCTTAAACCTAAGGTCTGAGCCTGTGGATGAATTCACGTGTTGTAAATCCAACAGATCCGATTCTCGGTCCATCCGTCCACTGACCACTCAAGACCAGCCCGAGCCAGACCAAGTTCACCCCCTCTTATTTCTCAATTATATTATTAGTGTGACCTCTTGATCCCTTAGATAACCCATGTAATAATTAGTAAACCCACAAACCATACAATGGCCTCAAATTATTTTTTAACCACATGAATTATGTTCTATTGATTTTAAATAACATGAATTATGTTCTCAGGATTTTTAAATAACATGAATTGTGTTTTTCTTAATAAATAAATGAATAAAAATTTCAGAAAAAGGGTTAAGAAGAACCCGGGCTATAGATCAGGGGCTCCCAAACTTTTTAGCCCGCGACCCCCATGATAAATGCGCTGCTGCCCCGTGAAGCCGCCCACCCCACCTCAACAACCCCGTCACCTGAAATGTACAGCAAAATGATTCTATTTCAGGGCGACCGTTATTTAGAATGTGTCACTTTATTGTTTCCATGGTGACGCGTCATTGCGTGTCACGTGACACTGCAGCAACAACAGAGCTGAATGAATGATGATCTGCTTTTATGTCATTTTTCCTTTTTTATTCAAAATATTCACACATTTGTTAGATATGGCATGAAATATCTGATATTCCGATTGTCAAATATATGCAAGTGGAAGTGTTTTGTTATTTAAACACCTTTATAACGATTGCGTTAGTTGAGCTGTATGCGCGATGGGCGCCGCCATGTTAGTTTGTGCCGCAGACGCAGTTCAGAGAATCGGATCTGTTGGATTTACAACACGTGAATTCATCCACTTCTCCCGAAATACATGAAAGTAAGTGGCTGGTGAACTGGGAGAAGAATAAAGTAAACTTTATAGTTACTTACACAATGTGTATCTGATATGAATAAAACGTGTCTAATTATAATGGAAAGGATTATTAATGCCTCTTCCTTTGACAACAGTGTGTATTTTATAAACTCTAAATGTATTGTTTCTTTAGTAGTTATATGTCTGAAACCTAAAATAAACATTATGTGGATGAAAACACTGAAAAGTTGACCTCTGTGAAGTTGGCACCCCATAAAACGAAATAATTTCTA
>JAJAQA010000005.1:6569741-6742241 GCA_021464565.1 Rutilus rutilus | reverse complement strand
CAATGGTAGGAAGGCTGTTCCAAAGTTTTGGTGCTAAATAGGAAAAGGATCTACCGCCAGCAGTTGATTTAGATATTCTAGGTATTATCAACTGGCCGGAATTTTGAGATCGCAATAGACGTGAAGGACTATAATGCGTTAAGAGCTCGCTCAAGTACTGCGGAGCTAAACCATTTAGTGCTTTGTAAGTAATCAGCAATATTTTAAAATTGATGCGATGTTTAATAGGGAGCCAGTGCAGTTTTGACAGAACCGGGCTAATATGGTCATACTTCCTGGTTCTGGTAAGAACTCGAGCTGCTGCGTTTTGAACTAGCTGTAGTTTGTTTATTAAGCGTGCAGGGCAACCACCCAGTAGAGCATTACAGTAATCTAGCCTTGAGGTCATGAACGCATGGACTAATTGTTCCGCATTTGTCAATGAGAGCATATGGCGTAATTTAGATATATTTTTAAGATGGAAAAATGCGGTTTTACAGATACTAGACACGTGACTTTCAAATGAAAGATTGGTATCAAAGAGCACACCCAGGTTCCTAACCGACGACGAAGACTTAACAGAGCAGCCATCAAGTGTTAGACAGTATTCTAGGTTATTACGTGAGGAAGTTTTTTGTCCAATAATTAGAATCTCTGTTTTTTCAGAATTTAGAAGTAGGAAATTACGAGTCATCCAATTTTTTATATCAGCTATGCATTCTGTTAATTTAGTGAATTGGTAAGTTTCGTTAGGTTTTGAAGAAATATAGAGCTGAGTATCGTCGGCATAACAGTGAAAGCTAATTCCATGTTTCCTAATGATATCTCCTAATGGCAGCATGTACAGAGTGAACAGCAGCGGTCCTAGTATTGAGCCCTGTGGTACGCCATACTGAACTTGTGATTGATAAGACATCTCTTCATTTACTGCTACAAACTGATAACGGTCAGATAAGTATGATTTAAACCATGCTAGTGCAATTCCACTAATGCCAACATAGTTTTCTAGTCTATTTAAAAGAATGTTGTGGTCAATGGTGTCAAACGCAGCACTAAGATCGAGTAACACTAATAGAGAGACACAACCACGATCGGATGATAAGAGCAAATCATTTGTTACTCTAACGAGAGCCGTCTCGGTACTATGGTATGGTCTAAATCCGGACTGAAAATCCTCGCAGATATCATTTCTTTCTAGAAAGGAACATAGTTGTGAAGATACTGCCTTTTCTAGTATCTTTGACAGAAAAGGTAGATTCGAGATCGGCCTGTAATTGACTAATTCTGAAGGATCAAGTTGCATTTTTTTAACAAGCGGTTTAATCATAGCCAGCTTAAAGTTTTTTGGTACGTATCCTAGAGACAAAGATGAATTAATGATATTAAGAAGAGGATCTGTGACCTCTGGAAGCATCTCTTTCATTAGCTTAGTCGGTATAGGGTCTAGCATACATGTTGTAGATTTAGATGATTTAACGAGTTTAGTAAATTCTTCCTCTCCTATAGCAATGAATGAATCAAATTTTTCCTCAGGGAGACTACAATGCACTGCCTGATGCGATACTGTAGTAGACGGTTGCATAGTTATAATTTTATCCCTGATATTATCAATCTTATAAGTGAAGAAGTCATTACTGCTGTGCTGCTTGGAACCTTCTGTGTTTGAAGCTTTCTTTTTCGTTAGTTTAGCCACTGTTTCAAATAAATACCTAGGATTATGTTTATTTTCTTCTAATATGTTTGAAAAATAAGCAGATCTAGCAGCTTTTAAAGCCTCTCTGTAAGCAATCGAGCTCTCTTTCCATGAAATGCGAAATACCTCTAGTTTTGTTTTCTTCCAGTTGCGCTCCATTTTTCTGGCTGCTCTCTTAAGGGCCCGAGTGTGCTCGTTGTACCACGGCGTTGGATTATTTTCTTTAATCTTCTTTAAGCGCAAAGGAGCAACTGTGTCTAAAGTGCTGGAAAAGAGAGAGTTAAAAGTTTCTGTTGCAATATCAAGTTTTTCTAAGCTATCTGGGATGCTAAAATGATGAAACTGATCAGGAAGATTATTAATAAAGCAATCTTTAGTAGCAGAAGTGATAGGTCTAACATATTTGTAACACGGAGTCGGCTTTGCAGCCTTGGCTAAATGTAATTTACACGAGACTAGATAATGATCTGAGATGTCATCGCTCTGCTGCAGAATTTCAACGGCATCAACATCTATTCCATGTGATAATATTAGATCTAGAGTATGATTACGACGATGAGTAGGTCCTGACACGTGTTGTCTAACTCCAATTGAGTTTACAATGTCTTTAAATGCCAAACCCAATGCATCTTTTTCATTATCGATGTGTATATTAAAATCACCAACAATTAGTACTTTATCTGCAGCCAGTACTAACTCTATCAAAGAATTTGCGGACTTTCTATCAAAGTCTGTATGGTGCCCTGGTGGCCTGTATACAGTAGCCAGCACAAATCTCAAACGTGATTTATCATTTATACTATATATTTTTACATTAAGCACTAACACTTCAAAAGAATTATATTCGAAACTTGATTTCTTAGTGGTTTTGAAAATATTACTATAAATTACAGCAACACCACCCCCTTTGCGTTTCAGACGAGGCTCATGTTTATAACAGTAATCTTGCGGGGTGGACTCATTTAAAGTAATGTAATCGCTTGGTTTTAGCCAGGTTTCTGTCAAACACAGCACATCTAGGTTATTATCTGAAATCATATCATTAACAATGAGTGCTTTTGAAGTAAGCGATCGAATATTCAGCAACCCAAGCTTTAGCATTTGCTCATCTGTATTATAGCTGTTTTTTATTTGTTGAACATCAATTAAATTTTTAACCTTAGATGGGTTAAAACATTTTTTGGATTTCCAAAATCGGGGAACAGACACAGTCTCTATATGATGATAGCTAGGTGAAAGAGGCTCTATGTGATGGGATTTATCTGACCTGGGTGACGCGAGGCCGCTAGCAGACGGTTGGTTTAGCCAGTCTGTCTGCTTCCTGACCTGGTGCCCAATTTGTCATGTTTGAGCTCTAAGACTATGAGCCATATTACTAGATAGAAGAGCAGCACCATCCCAGGAGGGATGAATACCATCTCTTTTCAACAGGTCAGGTTTGCCCCAAAAACTTTTCAAATTGTCTATGAATTCTATATTATTACACGGACACCACTCAGACAGCCAGCGATTCAGTGAACACAATCTACTAACTATCTCATCACTCCTGCGAACAGGAAGGGGGCCAGAGCAAATTACAGTGCCTGACATCGTACTTGCAAGTTCACACACCTCTTTAATATTAATTTTGGTGATCTCCGACTGGCGGAGTCGAACATCATTAGTGCTGACATGAATAATGATCTTAGAGAATTTACGATTAGCATTAGCCAGCACTTTTAAATTTGCTTTGATGTCAGGCGCTCTGGCTCCCGGCAAACATGTGACTATGTTCGCTGGTGTCTCTATTTTCACGTTCCGTGTGATCGAATCACCAATTACTAGGGCACAATCAACAGAATTCTCAGTGGGTGTTTCACTGAGCGGGGCAAATCGATTTGTTGTGGTAATCGGAACGGAAGAGTGGTTTTTAGATCCGCGACTAGAGCGATCCCTCACTGTCACCCATTTGCCCGGCTGCACAGGCTCTACTTCAGCTGGAACCGAATCATGTAAAGAGTTATGCTATGCGCATCCAAAACATCTAAAGCACTAGCACTCTTACTATCCTCAATTAAAGTTTGGATGCGTGTCTCTAATTCTGAAATCTTCTCTGTCAGCCTAACTGTCTCCTTACATTTATCACATATAAATCCTACATTGCCAACAGAGAAGTCTATGCTAAACATGTGACATGAAGTGCAGGTGACAATAACAGGACAAGACATTACTCACCGTGTTTGTTGACTGATTATTACTTACCTGAGCTTTTATTAACTCAAAGGCGCGAGCGCGCGAGAGAAAAAAAAAAATAAAATAAAAAATAAATAAAATAAAACAGCTGAGCGCACGGGTGGCGCGTTAACAGGCTAGCAGTAGCAAATTAGCGTGTTGTGCTAGTAGTAATGGAAGCTAGCGATGTCAATCTGAGATGTTGGGTAAGCTGTATTTAGTATAAACAACTACAAATTGTAGTAAATGATGGTTCAAAACAAAGAAATACGAGGCTAAGACGGAGCTTACAGCACCGAAGCAAACACACTCACAGCAGGCAGCGAGGCAGACAGGAGCAATCGATCAGCCAAGATAAGTGTATGTCTCATGAAGAGAATATACACGTACAGGTTTTATTGCTACTGTGAACATTGGGCATTTATCAGTTTTTGAACGGTACCATCTGTTCCCTCCACTTCTCCTCTCGTACAGAACAGCACATTTAGAGTTGTTAATCTCCATGCCGGACCACTTCAGAAAAGAGTCTGTCCTGGCCATATGTGTGCCTGTCCACACACATATACATATATACATACACACATATATATATATATATATATATATATATATATATATATATATATATAAATAATTTAGTTGTAAATATGAAATAACTCAAATGTATGGTTTGAAAAAACTGAAAAAGAAGTTGTGGAACATATCTCTTAAGTTTAACTTATATGGTGGCAATTGAGTGTTGTCTTTTTTTGTTATTGAAAGGGTTATTTAGCTTTTTTGTTGTTTTAAGAGCCTGAAGCTCATTTTTTCTGGGTTGACTTTTTTGGCTTGTCAACCTTTTCTGAGGGCAGACAAGGCACTAGATTTCTGTCTGTGATGTCTCCGGTAGTTTTGGTTGGTTAGTGGAAGGTGTTTGTGTTGTGTTTGGTTGTTTTTTTTTGGTTGTTGATCATCTGTAGAGAGCTTTTCCTGTGCAATGTGCTTCAATGTACGTGGAGTGTTTTCCTAAGATGTGGATGCACAGATGTTCTTGGATGTTTAAGGTTGCCTTCTGGGTTGTTGCATCTGGCGGGGTAAATGCAATTTACAATTCAACTCTGTGGTTTGCCGAGTTGTAGTTAGTGTTGTCTTTCCGTTGAAATGTCTAGTGGTGAGATTTGTGAATGTGTAGGAGTTGTTTGTTTTTACCAAGTCAATATGACCCTCCCACAATGCCAGTTCTATATCAGCAGTTGTATCAGCAATGAAGCAGGTTCGGACCTCGCATTCTTTGTTTCGAAAAGTGATTGTGTTGCTTGAAGGTTGCATGTTGCAGCTTCTAATCTGGAGATCTGTAGGATAAATAAAAATAAAAATCTGCCTGCCTCTATGGGAATTTAACATAGGGGTGTCCAAACTCATGCACCCTGTATTTTAAGGAAGAACATTTATTTATTTACGATGCATTATTCATTCACAAAGAAAATTGGTGTCCTTAAAGGTTGGATTTTTTCCTAATTTTTTTAATTAAGGCATTAAGTTCAGTTTCCAAAAGATGATTTTTTATTCCTCTTTTTAGTCAACTTTAGTATGGGTGTCTAAACTTATGCATAGCACTGATATCCACAAACACAGTAACAGTAAACACGGGTCTAAATATTATAATATTCACCATGTACACTCACCTAAAGGATTATTAGGAACACCATACTAATACTGTGTTTGACCCCCTTTCGCCTTCAGAACTGCCTTAATTCTACGTGGCATTGATTCAACAAGGTGCTGAAAGCATTCTTTAGAAATGTTGGCCCATATTGATAGGATAGCATCTTGCAGTTGATGGAGATTTGTGGGATGCACATTCAGGGCATGAAGCTCCCGTTCCACCACATCCCAAAGATGCTCTATTGGGTTGAGATCTGGTGACTGTGGGGGCCATTTTAGTACAGTGAATTCATTGTCATGTTCAAGAAACCAATTTGAAATGATTCGAGCTTTGTGACATGGTGCATTATCCTGCTGGAAGTAGCCATCAGAGGATGGGTACATGGTGGTCATAAAGGGATGGACATGGTCAGAAACAATGCTCAGGTAGGCCGTGGCATTTAAACGATGCCCAATTGGCACTAAGGGGCCTAAAGTGTGCCAAGAAAACATCCCCCACACCATTACACCACCACCAGCAGCCTGCACAGTGGTAACAAGGCATGATGGATCCATGTTCTCATTCTGTTTACGCCAAATTCTGACTCTACCATCTGAATGTCTCAACAGAAATCGAGACTCAATAGACCAGGCAACATTTTTCCAGTCTTCAACTGTCCAATTTTGGTGAGCTTGTGCAAATTGTAGCCTCTTTTTCCTATTTGTAGTGGAGATGAGTGGTACCCGGTGGGGTCTTCTGCTGTTGTAGCCCATCCGCCTCAAGGTTGTGCATGTTGTGGCTTCACAAATGCTTTGCTGCATACCTCGGTTGTAACGAGTGGTTATTTCAGTCAAAGTTGCTCTTCTATCAGCTTGAATCAGTCGGCCCATTCTCCTCTGACCTCTAGCATCAACAAGGCATTTTCGCCCACAGGACTGCCGCATACTGGATGTTTTTCCCTTTTCACACCATTCTTTGTAAACCCTAGAAATGGTTGTGCGTGAAAATCCCAGTAACTGAGCAGATTGTGAAATACTCAGACCGGCCCGTCTGGCACCAACAACCATGCCACGCTCAAAATTGCTTAAATCACCTTTCTTTCCCATTCTGACATTCAGTTTGGAGTTTAGGAGATTGTCTTGACCAGGACCACACCCCTAAATGCATTGAAGCAACTGCCATGTGATTGGTTGATTAGATAATTGCATTAATGAGAATTTTAACAGGTGTTCCTAATAATCCTTTAGGTGAGTGTATCTAGCAACAGTTCAACTGCAATGTGAAATTTATGCAACAATAACAAATGAATATGTAAGAATTTCTTACCTTACATCTTTCTTGTCTTCAAATCGCGTTCTTCTTCTTCTGAGGTAAATCCAATGTAAGCTCACAGCGCGTCTTTCAAACTCGACGAAAAGCAGAGACTTGTGAAGCTTTTTTTCGTGCTTTGTTTTTGAGGTAATGAGCGCGTTCGCGTTCCATGTGGAGATTTGCATGTGAATCTCTTTTGCGTGCATGGGCGTGGTCAAATTAAAACTAATGAGCAAGCGTTTGAGATACTGGACATCTTGTTGGTTTTATACAAATTACTTAAACAGAGAATATTTGTTTTCAGTTTGAATCCGATCATTTAAAAGTACACACTTAAATGTTTATAAAGGTATATGGCTCATAAATGTGTGACAAGTATTGAGTTTTGTTTCAGTTTATAGACGTGCTCAAGAAAAAAAAGTTCACCACGACGGAGAGGCAGAACGCACACCCTGTTTATTTTCTTTATTTTACAAAAGCACAAGTGGACACATACAAAAGTAGAAATATCATAGATTATTTTTTTAGATTTATTTTTCTGTATGACCATAAATGACGGAGTTATTTAAGTTTATTGTGCTACAATGTGAAGAAAATCCAGAAACACGCCAAAAGAAAGCTCTCTCGTAAGCGCACATACCACACCTGCCAGTACAGATTCAAGCATGACCCGGACCGCCTCGCTGCAGAAATACTCGATGGAAGGATTGAAGGGCGATGTCCAATAACTGTTGAAACTGTATTCAACACCTTCCAGGCCAAATGGGGGGACCCTCCCCCTTCCGAGGACTGGGCCGGTTCAGGGCCGAGGTGAGTGCTGACAACACTCACCTCATGGGACCACTCTCCCAAGACGAGATCCAAAATAGCCTCTGACAGGCATTGAACGATTCCGCACCTGGCCCAGATGGGATCGGAAAAGGGGATATTGTCAATTGGGACCCTAGGTGTGAGACTCTCATTCGGCTGCTTAACATGTGGTGGTTCACTGGAGTCGTTCCTACCCGTCTGAAGAAAAGTCGAACGGTGCTAATTCCAAAGACATCTGACCCAGGAGCGGTGATGGAGATTGGTAACTGGAGACCGATCACCATCGGGTCGATGCTCTTAAGGCTCTTCACTAGGGTGGTAACCAAGCGATTGACGGAAAGGCCCCATCCGACACTGCAAAGAAGAGCGCAGCCCACTCGCGAAGACAAGAAACTGAAGACAATTAGCTGTCTGATCGGCAGGTCAACTACCTGCAGTGTTTGTGGAGAGAAAAAACTATTTTTAATTAAGTTGGCTTGAGAGAGCCAACATATTGAAATCCTATTTAAACTTATTATTATTATTCTGAGACTAAAATTTCTATATGAAACTCGTCCTAGAGCTTTAACTCTACATACTCCAAACTCGGCTCAGACACTCAAACTTTTCTGACTAAGTGTGCTATCTATTTTCAGACTGATCGGACTTACGGTTTTCCTAAAAATGACGATCAAAACTCGGAAAAACTCCCATTGACTTAACATTGGGCATTCTAAAAAAATTCAAACTCACCAACCGACAAAAATTTAAATCTAAATCCCTTGAAAACTAATTCAAACTGCCATTCTATATATATTAGCCAATGAAACTCATTTAAACTAATAAACTCTAATCTCATACACTTATAAACTAATTAACTTAAATTTAATAACTAATTAACTAATAAACTCATGAATTCATAGACTTATGAACTCTTAAACTCATAAATTAATAAATTCTGAACTCTAAACTCATTTAAACTTATAAACTCTAAACTCAAAAACTTGTACACTTATAAACTCTAAACTCATAAACTCTGAGTGTGTGTGTGTGTGTGTGTGTGTTTGTTTGTATCTATCTAACTTATTTATATATCTATCATAAACTTCAAACTACTTTAAACTACTTTAAACTTCAAACCAATTTAAACTTCTTAAGTTTAAAGCTCCCAGCTCCCAAGCAACTCCATAGCAACCAAACTTGAGTACCCTAGCAACCGTTTTGCAAGACCTATATCTCTGTATCAGAACATCGTATAGAGATGAGGTTTGGCTCTTTTGACTCATGCTAGCAAACAGCACTTCCAACATGCTACATATGCTAGCAGTGAATAGCTACATGCTAATAGCGATTAGTTAAGTGTTAAATCATGCCAAGATCATGCTAAGAACTCTATAAAAACTCCATAGTAACCATCTGTGATAACTACCAACCACCTAGTAACACCATATCAACCGCCCTGAATACCATAGCAACCCCCCAGAACACCCTAGCAACCGCCTAGCAACCACCCAAAAGACCCTAGCAACCACCCAGAACACCGTAGCAACCACCCAAAAGACCCTAGCAACCGCCTAGCAACCACCCAAAAGACCCTAGCAACCACCCAAAAGACCCTAGCAACCACCCAAAAGACCCTAGCAACCACCCAAAAGACCCTAGCAACCACCCAAAACAGCCTAGCAACCACCCAAAACACCCTGGCCACCACCTAGCAACCACCCAGAATACCTTAGCAACGCCTAGCAACACCATAGCAACCACCCATAACACCCTAGCAACTGCCTAGCAACCACCCAGAACACCCTAGCAACCACCCAAAATACCCTAGCAACCGCCTAGCAACCACCCAAAACCGCCTAGCAACCACCCAAAACACCCTAGCAACCGCCTAGCAACCACCCAAAATACCCTAGCAACCACCCAAAAGACCCTAGCAACCACCCAAAATATCCTAGCAACCACCCAGAACACCCTAGCAACCGCCTAGCAACCACACAAAAGACCCTGGCAACCGCCTAGCAACCACCCAAAACACCCTAGCAACCACCCAAAACACCCTAGCAACCACCCAAAATACCCTAGCAACCGCCTAGCAACCACCCAGAATACCTTAGCAACCGCCTAGCAACACCATAGCGACCACCCATAACATCCTAACAACCGCCTAGCAAAAAACTTTCCGGTCCAAACTTTCTCAAGCCAACTTAAAGTTTGTCTCGACGAACTTTCGCATCTAGTTATAGTTATAGTTAAATGATTTGCTATGATTTGTGTTTCTTGCATTGGTCAGTTACTAACATACCACTGTGTCCTTACCAGGTGATTCTCCTGACAAGTAGGCTACACTGGATAAAGGTATGTAACTATCAATAAATTCTATTTAAATTCTATCATAAATGTATTGTAGTGAGGAAACTGGGGGTAAAGTTATAATAACTCAGTAAGCTCATGGGCCAGACAAAAAGTTATTTTCATTTCAAATGGCAAAGGTCCAGTTGTCCATTTTTTTTTTTTTTTTTTTTGCATTTCACAGAGCAAATGTGTAGTCCTGTAAAAAATTGAGTAAAAAAGTGACTTATTAATGTAATGAGGGGTTGGAAGCATGTGGATCCATTTGCAGATTATCTTTAATAATCAAGATCAGGGTCAAACAGGTAGTGATGTGACATTTGAACCGAGGCGTCGGAGCCTGTGTCGAGAAAAAGTGTGTGTGCCAGATGATGCCGCGATTCGAGGCTTGTGTTGTTAACGTGAAAATCACGTGACTAATGACAAACGAGGCCTTGGTTTGTGTGGATACGTCATCGGTTCGGTCTGAGTGTCGCTTCCGGATAAAAGGCGGTTCGAAACTCGCGCCACCTTGTGGGTGTTGCAGGAGTAGTAGAAGCAGTTGTAGTAGTGTAAAGTCAAGTCATCTTCATTTATAGGATACACTGTTTTTACTGTGAATTTAAACATTAAGAACTCAGAAACAGATATGTACAGCCAAAACATACATTGTGGCTGTGTGGCTGTGTGTGTTTGTGTATCCCATCGTCATTGTTACACAAGTGCAGCGGTTGGAAAGTGGAGCTCTCCAAGGAGGAGGAGAGGGATGAAGTCATATTGTGACAGTTTTGATGCACCACCATGTCAACAGTGGGCCAGGTGAGTCATTAAAAAAAGCAACAATTCTATTTGTATATCATGCGCCTTTGGTTTATTGAAGACAGCAGTTCTTTGTTTAAGGCACTGTTGGGTGATCTGATGCATTGTCAGGTGTGTGCCTCACTGCTTTGTCATTTCCTGTTGCAGTACTCAAAATTCCATCAAATGTGTGTATTCACTTTTTTTCTTTTCTTAAAAGTCAGACAGAGGGAATTGGATGAGGCTCTTCTAAACATGGTGTCGAAGGATCTGCAGTTTTTCACCATCGTGGAGGATGAGGGATTCAGGGCCTTTGTGAACAAGCTTGATCCAAGCTATGTCCTCCCATCCCGGAAGGTGCTTTAAACAATGGTCAGCGAAAGGTACGACAAAGCCAAGAAGAAGACAATGGAGTACCTGCAAAAGGCCGAATTTGTTAGCCTTACGGCTGACATGTGGTCCTCCATTAATATGGACCGATATCTTGGGTGTGACTTGCCATTTCATAACACCAGAGGCAAAAATGGCAACTGTTGTACTGGGTGTAAGGAGGTTTTACCAAACCCACACAGCCCAGCATCTCATGGAGGCTAAAGCCTTGCTAATGGCTGAGTGGGGAATAACCTCCAAAGTTCAGTGCATGGTGACTGACAATGCATCCAACATGGTCCTAAGTGCCCAGCTACTCCACCTTCGCCATGTCCCATGTTTTGCTCATACTTTAAATTTGATTGTGAAAAAAGCTCTAGATCAAACCCCAGTCCTCAATGAAATACGCCAGAAAGATAGTGGGGTTGTTCAGATCCAGCTGCAAAGCAAAGGACAAGCTTGTGGAGATGCAGGGCTTGATGGGCAGACCAACTCTGAAACTGATACAGGAGGTTGAGACGAGATGGGACAGCACATTCGACATGCTACAACGCTTGTATGACCAACGTGAACCAGTGGCTGCTGGACTTTCCAACTTAAACAATGATACTGCTCCCCTGACAAGTCTTGATTATGACATTATTCAACAATCATAGTCACAACTGCAACCATTCAAACTTGAGATGTCAGAGGAAAAGAGAGTGTCTGCTTCAAAGCTTATACCACTGTACAGGATGATGCAGCACAAGCTTGCACAGAAAAAAGGACATGCAACGCAGGAATCAACTGCACTGTAAGCCCGAACAGTACTACTAGCTTATAAGGACTGAGGTCACTACAGTTAAAAGCTCTTGCTGAGTTAATCCACCTTTAAACTATTACTGTCTATGAACAAAAATGTATTTTTATGGTTGTGTACCTCAGCATTTCTAAGTGAACCCCCGCTGGTTCACTCAATATTTTTAAGTCTACTGTCGATCACGTGATATGACGTCACGACGTGCGGACCTAGCTGACGTTATCTGAAAAATCTATTCAAGATGGCTACCCTCTCGAGCGAAGTGGAGCTGCTGGTTTATCAAGCATGAAATAACTCGTAAGTAAACCAAAACACTTTAAAACTACTTTGCTTGTTGTCATATTGTAACAATATCATGTTACACATGATATTTGACTGTTAGACTAATATTTGACTATTTAAGATGACCGTCCTGTGCACTGTTAATGTCGTGGCAGGGCAATAATGTTAACGTTAGTCAATAACCATTTGCAGCAAGCGATAGTCCTTCTGTTTTTGAGTGTGTTGCTGCTGTTTGTGTTAAGCGCTCTGTGATATTTGACTGTTAGCCTAGATTAGTTTTTTTTTTTAAGCGCGGAGCTTCACGTTGGCGCGCACGTGCGCGATTAACGTCACCGTCAGCCCGCGTGCTAGTGACAAGGTAATATAATGTGTAAGTTTACTGTTAATGTCGTGTCAAGGCAATAATGCTAACGTTAGTCAATAATTATTTTCAGAAACGATAGTCATTGCGGTTTTTTAGTGTGTTGCTGCTCTTTGTGTTAAGCACCCAGCTCTGGCAAGTTCAATGAGATGTTATTTCTACATGCACCCAAATGAGATAGTGGCTGTTAGCTTTAACTTTTACTCAAACAAAGTTTAGGTTATAGACATAATTGTAACCGAATGAACTCTGCAAGTTTTTATTAAACATTTAAAAACTTCTTTTTTTTTTCATTATAGGTCGAAGTGTAAGGAGTAGAGTGATCATCCTCCAAAATCAAGGTAGGCCTACCTCAAATGTTAATTTAGGCTGTAACCTATTTTTCACCGTTTATTTAATTTGGCGCCAAATTCAGATTAGAATATAAATCTAGCCATACAATATCTCTTTTGCTATTATTTGTGAATAACAAGTTAGCCACCCTCTTAAGTGTAACAAAATGGTTTCTGTGTTGTCAGACAATTCATTTAACTCTCCTGTTATGTTGGAATTCTGTGCACTCCCTTTATGATCCGCATTGGATTTAATAAAATTCCTCAAATATCACGCTATGAAAAACAACAAAGATTCATGTTCAGACTGTAAACTTTTAATGTGAACATTTGTCAAATATTCCAAATATATATATATATATATATATATATATATATAAGATATTTAATGAAACTGTTTTTTAACCTTTTTTTTAAAGTAGTTGAAAAAAAACAGTATGCTGACTTGTTTTGCATGTACATTTTTTTTTTTTTTTTACTTTTTTTAAGAACAAATTAATTAAGCAAATAAATGTAGCTGTATAATAAAACATAAACTAAACTCATTAAAAATAATCTCATTTCGTAAATTCATATGTATTTATTGCACTTCACACACATGGTGCTGGTTTTGCTGTCACGCTTGGATGGGCACACCTCGCATCTCTTCTGTTTTTCCCTATCATCTGTGTTCACTCCATTTTCTGTGGGTGCAAGAAATTCATATGTAGAAAAGCACACACTTGCTGTGTGCTCATCATGTCAGAAGTAACTTCTTTACTTTATGAAATGAGTTTACAAAACTAAATATTTTCATTCTGTTTTCATTTTCAGCTCCATTTAATTGTTCATTTATGATGTTCTGAGCAAAGCAAAGCAAAGCAAAAAAAAAAGTTTACAAAATTTAATATGCAAACCAAGTCAGCATACTGTTTATTTAAAAATGGTTTAAAAACATTTTCATTAAATCATATCTTCATATATATATTTATTGGAACATATGACAAAAGTTGATTTTAAAAGTTTACAGTTTATACCTGAATCTTTGTTGTTTTTCATAGTGTTATTTGTGAGGAATTGTATTGAATCCAATGCGGGTCAAATTGACCCGGAACATCACGAATGTAATAGTAATTTTATTTGTATATGTCAAAAAATACCAGCATGTTGAAACTTTGCATGCAAGTTCATGATGATAAATGAGAGAGTGTCACAAAATATCAAGGAAAAAAAAAGGGTTAACCAGTATTTCCAACAACTATAAAATCTAAACTGGTCAATTTGACCCACAACATAACACAAGGGTTAAAAGTATAGGAAGAGCGGAAACAGACAATACTTTGTGTGATTTCATAACATCAAAGCATAAAGCACATAAGATCCCACCTGTATTTTGAAATCTGATAACATTATTTGTACTCTTGGTCATAAAGTGCCTCACTGCTTTTCCTGGTCTAGATTAGTTAGGCTATTTTAGGCAGTCAGCAGTGAATGCAAGGACACTGAAGACTTTGATTGTTTTTTTGCAAAGTGGGTTGTAATAGTGTCTATAAAACACAGTCTTTGACAATTATTTGAGCTTTTTCTGTACTTGAGTAAATCAATAAAAATTAAATATCTTGCTATCTGTTTTTGTGTGCATGTCTGCAGACCTACATTGTCACCAAGGAGCAACTTTATCGGTAAGTTATATTAACACTTGAAATTTTGTATCATATTTTGTATCATTAATGTAAAGAGGTTGATTGCATAAATTGACTGGTTTCATATTGATTGTTTTATCTGTGCCGACAGGACCAACTAACTCCAAATATTGAAGTCCCACCATTCTGTGGTAATCACGCATTTCACAAGCAGGAAGTAGTGAGTCTGAAGCATAATGAAGCCATTTTAATGGTCAAATGATTCAATGGAGTGGAAGTGCAAGTTGTGTGCTGTCACCTCAGACACCCGGAACAATTTATTTGTGCACTACCGTTTACAGCATAGTCATTATTCAAGAGTTAGCCCTTTGCCATGTCTCCACAACTCTTGTATTTGTACATTTCCGTCATTTAATGCATTGAAAATTCATTTATCACGTATCCACAAAGACACATGCAGAACTGGTGCAGGAGAAAGAGCACAATTGAGACAAACATTTTTCAACTGTCCATTGTGTGACTTCAAACAGCCTTTCTCAGAGGTGACACTTTTCAGTCATTTAAGGGGACATTTAAAAAAAACATGAGAATGTACCGTGCCCATTTAAGGGCTGCAACTACCGCACAAATGTTTATTCATCATTTAATGCACACAAAAGTAGGACACATGAAGGCAGTTCAAACTTTTGTGATGACATTGTAGCCTCAGAAAATGATGGTGCACCAGTCATTAAAGGTCCCGTTCTATGTGATCCCATGTTTCAAACTTTAGTTAGTGTGTAATGTTGTTGTTAGAGTATAAATAATATCTGTAAAATTATAAAGCTCAAAGTTCAATGCCAAGCGAGATATTTTATTTAACAGAAGTTGACTACAAAAAACGGCTGGATTGGACTACACCCCTCTACTTCCTGCTTTAATGATGTCACTAGAACCGTAACCTCCGCCCACAGGAACACAGGCCTATTGATGGCGAAATGTCAACAGACGTGGTTGATGTTTATCTATAATCGGATACCGCAAAAGTTTAATTCGAAGTTGTTAGTTTGCTCTGTCCATTTCACCACGGACTGTTTTTCTAACCTGGGATAATATCAAGCAGACTTCTCTCAGCGTTTCATACTGACGAAGGGGACTATTTCAACTATATTCCAGCAAGCGGTAAGTAGTGATTTAATATGGAAGTAGCGATCACTCTTCACATCGTTCGTTTCTCTTAGTAGGATGAAAATAATCTTACTTAAACTGTGATTAATATACAGAAAGCGATCAAAGAACAATCCCTTTCCAATCGTCCAAGCTATCAATCACACAGCGCGAGTTTATCTGGACTCTTGCCAAAACTCGTTATGAAATCAATGACGCTGTTACACTGCACAACGAAGCTCTTACTGTATTTATATGCCTCATGTTTGCATTGGTGAAATCATTAGTGATAGTGCAGAAACTGCGTTGCAATGATAAGATCTTTCATGCGATCAACAGACTGTCATCTGCTCAGTGCTCGTCACTGCAACCTTTTATGTGATGGTAATAGATCTAAATACTTAAAAAACTTCTCATGATTCGTTAATCCAGATAGCTGTAATAGTAAAAACGTATAATAGCTGTAATAGTAAAAGTTTTCCAGATAGTTCCACATGTAATGCCAGATATTTCATATGCAAGCATGTCAGCCAATCACAGCAGAGGGCGTTTACACTGAAGTCTCACAGCAGACACGCCCCTTCAAACAGAGTGTTCAAACCAGGGAATGAAATCAGGCTAGGAAATATGCCTTTTATTTCTAAATTATAACAATTTTTGATCTAAAAAACATACCAACATTATAAGGGCACCCCTGGAAACATTATAAAATAATAAAAATAATCCATGGAATGGGACCTTTAACACTGATGTCCTTGAGGACGAGGATCCTGCTCAGTGTGACCATGCAGGCACATCTGCTTTTCCTGAGTCTGACAGTTGTGACACCAGCCAGTTAAGGGCCCAGTTACACCATAATTTGTCCTCCTTGTTCTTGAAGATGCAAACTGTTCTACATGTTTCTGACATGGCCTCTCAAGAAATAGTTGATCACCTGACTCAGATATTTTCCCTGTCTCAACCTCTTGTCAAAGATACTATAAAAGAGACACTACAGAGGCATCATGTCTCTCCTACTGAAGCAATCGTGAATGATTTGGTGAATGCTGTAATGGACACAAATATTTTTGTTAGTGCCACAGCTAAAGGTGAGGAGTTGTCCTCAACTAAACGAAGAAAAACATTTGTTGAGAAAAACTACCCCGTCGTAATGCCAGTGCAGTATGAATTAGAGCCTGGATACACAGTGGTTTATGTCCCTGTGCTCGAGATGATCCAGAAAATGTTCAAACATACTGACATCCTTGACAGAATCAGAGAAACCAAGAGCTCAGAAAAAGGCCATTACATGAGCCATCAAGATGGCTCATATTTCCAAGAGAATGATTTGTTGTCATCTTCAGAGATATCACTGCCACTGATTTTGTACATTGATGACCTTGAAATTGCAAATCCACTAGGCACTTCAAGGAAAATCCATAAACTCTGTTCAGTGTACTGGGTGGTTGCTGATTTGCCAGTTTAATACCGATCAGCGCTGCATGTGATTCAGCTAGCAGCACTATGCAAGGTAGCTGATCTTAAGAGATGTGGCTATCAAGGAGTACTTGGTCCTTTGCTACGGGACCTTCGCATTCTTGAAGAAGATGGCATATTCATTGAGTGCCTTGGTCAGTCAGTCCGTGGTTCTGTTTTATGTGTTGTGGCTGATAATCTGGCAGCCCACTCATTGGCAGGCTTTATGCAATCCTTTAAAGCAGGATATATTTGTAGATTCTGCAAGGCTACACGAGAACAAACTCAGTCTATCGAAGTCAGAGATGGTGAATTTAGTCCAAGGACTAAAGCCAGTCATGAATGTGATGTGCAGGATGTTACGCAAGAGGTTGTTCAAAGCCAATTTGGCGTCAAAGGGGACTGTATCTTGAGAGAGAAGTTGCAGTATTTTCATACCATCACTGGTTTCCCACCTGATGTCCTGCATGATCTTTTTGAGGGTATTGTACCTGTTGAGTTGGCCCTATGTATTAAGGAGATGATTCGGCTCAAATATTTTAATCTTGAGTATTTGAACTGTAAAATTGTGTCATTCCCATACCAACACACAGACAAGATTGATAAACCACGGCCTATTTCCATAAACTTTGCTGCAAAGAGGACAATTGGTGGCAATGGCCACGAAAATTGCACATTGTTGAGACTACTCCCGTTGATGATTGGTAATACAGTCCCTGAGGGAGATGGTGCTTGGACTGTATTGATGGATTTGAAAAATGTTGTGGAGCTTGTGCTGTCCCCAACATTTGATGATGCATCTATCCAGTATTTGCAGACAAAGATACAGGATCACAGATGCATGCTTCAGGAGGTTTTCCCAGAGTTCACACTGCTCCCGAAACATCATTATGTTGAACACTACCCAGATCTCATACAGTGTTTTGGGCCTCGTCGTCAATTTGTGGACTATGCGGTTTGAGGGCAAACACCGCTTTTTCAAGCGTGTAGTACATGACACACAAAACTTTAAGAATGTTTTGAAAACGCTAGCGACTAGGCATCAGCACATGATGGCCTACTATCTCAGTGCACCATCATTCTTCAAACCACATCAGCAGACATCAAATGTCTCCTCTGTCTTGGTTTCAGAGCTTCCTGAGGTTGCAAAAGAACACATTAAGCAAAAAACAGACCGCAACATGGTTTACAGCTCATCAAAAATCATTATTGATGGTACTGATTATGATGTTGGGATGTTTGTATCTGTGGGGCAGGAAGGGGGACTGCCTCAGTTTAGCAAAATACAGCAGATCCTCCTTGTTAACAATGATGTCACTTTTCTTTGCCAAGGACACACATCACAGTACATTGAACACCTGAGATCGTATGAACTTTACCCAGGCAATGTAACTATCCACAGTGTATCAGACCTCAATGACAACTCACCCCTCTCTGCATACAGTGTAGAAGGAAAATTGCTGTTGACGCCCAAACGATTCATAGTGTTGCACTGAAAGTACATTTAAATCTTGTGATTTAAAAAAATACTAGCTAGATCTTAAATCATATTTTAAGACAAGGGTAAACTTTGTTACATTTTTGTATGCACTACTAAATCTGCTTATTTTTCCATGTCAATCTTCATACATAGATTTGTCCCTCAGAAAGATGACAGCAGCCCCAAAATTTCTGCTGCGTGTTTATGTTACCACAGATGTTGCTATAAAGGTAACTTTGACTGAGCGACCAGAGTCGGTGAAAGAACTAATCAACATACTGCGAGAAAAAGCCAAGCCAAGACTGGACTTTGAGTTTACCTTGCATTATGAGGATCCTGACTTTGGTGGACAACTCAGCTGTCTAGTTGATATTCAAGAGTTACCAGAGAAGGCAACATTGCAAATGATCAGATCAGAAAGTGATATCAGCTCAAGTGCATCTTCTGATACAGACATCCTTCCTTTTGTACCTATAAGCCAGCGTCAGAAGTCCTGGCCTGACGTCTTCCCTGTGCCAACTTTTTCTTATGAAGTGGAGCATGTGCTTGAAGAGGGAAATGATGCCTTTGCAACTTCTGGAAAGAGACTGAAATTAACCAGATCCAAAAAGCACAATATCTTGGAGAACATGGCTACAGTGATGTACAACTTTAAACCTTACCCAAGTGACAATGATGTGGGTATGGCAGCTGAAGCTCTTGTTAGAGCTCATCCTTGTCTTAAAGAGCCTGGAAGTGTGAGTGGATGGTATGGATGGAAAATGAGCCTGAAATTTAAGATGGGGGATTATCGTGGCAAGCTGTCAAGATCTGGATGTTTGGAGGTGTCCGTCAACGCAGGTAAAAGGACCAAAAATAATCCTGACAAAGATCACCCACACTCCAACATAAAAAGAGCCAGACGAGCTGAAGTGAACTTCCTTCCAAACTTTCCCAAGGGAGAAAGTCAGGCCAGTTTGGAAGAAATGAGACTGCAGATTATAGACGAAGTACAGAAGAGTCCGCAAAACCTACGCTTGATAGAAATGCTAATGCAGAAGACCTTTTCCCTTCGTCGCCAGGAGATAGTTCAAGGAAAACCCACAGGTGAAAGAGTTCTTGGGGAAATGGCCAGCTCTTCGGATTGAATCACAGGTAAAACAGACTCGCTTCTCTTTTCTGCCACTTTTTACACATTTATGACAAATTTTGAACATGTATCACGTTCAAATGGAACAGTAAATGCCACTATTCACTGTGGGTAAGAACTATCAGTTTGCATGTGACCATGTTGCTCAACACTGTGGCATGTGGAATCACAAATGTATTTTCTGTTGCAAATCAAGTCTTTGTTTTTTTTATATAATTATTTTTGGTTTTGTAGCTTTGTGCGGAGTTCCAACGGATCACAAATGTCAACCTACGGAACCAGTTCAATGCTGTACTTGACGAACATACGCCTGGACTGGTGGCCTTGTATAGGCAGAAGGCAGCAAGAACTGGAAAAATATCAGAGGCACTGCGTAACATATTACAGATTTATGAACTCCAGGTAAAAGTGAACTTTGAGCTTTAGGTCCCACTGGACAGCAGGGCCTCAGGGTGTCATTGTCTGTCTAACACTTTGCCAAATGCCATGAAATGTGGTCAGCACAACCATACTGAAAGAAGAATGATATCTGTTATATACATTTTTGCTTGTTTTTCCAGGAAGTGCACGATGTCACTATGAAGCGTACTCTAGCCCTTCGTGCCCTCCCGGTTTACCTGCGTGAGGAGGACCCACAGTTCTTCAAGACTTGGAATGTAAGTATTTAGTATATTCACAGAACTATTAGTATCTATCTCTAGCAGCCACTTAACTATATCTAGTTACCCCTTAGTAAACCTTGTGTTTAGGTGTCATTGTAATGGTAAATGCACTGTACTTAGTGTGCACATGGATATACAGTATGTGCATATAAGCATACATGCGTAAATGTAAAAGGCCTAAACTCATGTAATTCCAAACCTTAACCCTCTGGGGACCAAGGTGTTTTTGGAGCCCTTGAGATGTTCTGACATGCCTTGAAATTTGTGCTTTTTTCAGTTATTTATAAACATGTTAATGGCAAAGGTGTAAATTCACTCTATATAGCACAAACAGGGCTACCAAAATATGCGGGCAACGTGTATGTAGATGTTTGTATTTTTAAGAGAATAATGTTTATGCATGGTTATTGGAAAAAATTAAAATGAAAGTGGCTGAATTAAGACCACAAAACACATATTAAATATGTGTCCACAAGACTTTTGTCTAATTGATGTTGTACCTTTGAGTACTGGCTTCAAAATTATGTGAAAATAGTCTTGCTTTATCGTTCACAAAAAAAAATACATTGATTTAAATGGTGTAAAACAGGTTTTGCTTGGAAAGCCAATATGCGAGGGGGGCGTGAAGGAGTAGTTTACACCTGGGATGTCCCACCCACTCTGCATAATGACTCTGCATAGCCATTCATTCAGGTGTGACACTGACTGAGCCACAATGCAAGGACAATGTATTTAGAAGAATACTTATATTGACCATTTAAGATTTATCATTAAGATCTATCTTGTAAATATGTTTAGCTATTTTATTAAAAATGTTACAATTACAACAATAATTACAATTTCAACAATATTTCAAGTGTACTCTTTCTTTGTAAAAAAAAAAAAGAAAGAAAAAAAAGATTATAGGCCTACATTTTATCATATGTATTCATTAGTTTGAATATAGCCAACATTGGAACATCTAACATCTTAGTCTATGACTTTATTTTTGACAAAAATAGTGTGACTAACGCCTGACTAACGTTGTTTTATTGAAATATCAGGGCATATAAATGTTAATTTACGTTGCTTATACAAATACATTTTATTTCAACATATTCCAGTCGATTTTTACTCATCTCAGTAGGCTATGGCAAAGCAGTTTATTCTTTCACACACAGACACGCGATTCATATTTAGGCTAAACACTCTTTACAAATACACTCACCTAAAGGATTATTAGGAACACCTGTTCAATTTCTCATTAATGCAATTATCTAATCAACCAATCACATGGCAGTTTCTTCAATGCATTTAGGGGTGTGGTCCTGGTCAAGACAATCTCCTGAACTCCAAACTGAATGTCAGAATGGGAAAGAAAGGTGATTTAAGCAATTTTGAGCGTGGCATGGTTGTTGGTGCCAGACGGGCCGGTCTGAGTATTTCACAATCTGCTCAGTTACTGGGATTTTCACGCACAACCATTTCTAGGGTTTACAAAGAATGGTGTGAAAAGGGAAAAACATCCAGTATGCGGCAGTCCTGTGGGCGAAAATGCCTTGTTGATGCTAGAGGTCAGAGGAGAATGGGCCGACTGATTCAAGCTGATAGAAGAGCAACTTTGACTGAAATAACCACTCGTTACAACCGAGGTATGCAGCAAAGCATTTGTGAAGCCACAACACGCACAACCTCTAGGCGGATGGGCTACAACAGCAGAAGACCCCACCGGGTACCACTCATCTCCACTACAAATAGGAAAAAGAGGCTACAATTTGCACGAGCTCACCAAAATTGGACAGTTGAAGACTGGAAAAATGTTGCCTGGTCTGATGAGTCTCGATTTCTGTTGAAACATTCAGATGGTAGAGTCAGAATTTGGCGTAAACAGAATGAGAACATGGATTCATCATGCCTTGTTACCACTGTGCAGGCTGGTGGTGGTGGTGTAATGGTGTGGGGGATGTTTTCTTGGCACACTTTAGGCCCCTTAGTTCCAATTGGGCATCGTTTAAATGCCACGGCCTACCTGAGCATTGTTTCTGACCATGTCCATCCCTTTATGACCACCATGTACCCATCCTCTGATGGCTACTTCCAGCAGGATAATGCACCATGTCACAAAGCTCGAATCATTTCAAATTGGTTTCTTGAACATGACAATGAGTTCACTGTACTAAAATGGCCCCCACAGTCACCAGATCTCAACCCAATAGAGCATCTTTGGGATGTTATGGAACGGGAGCTTCGTGCCCTGGATGTGCATCCCACAAATCTCCATCAACTGCAAGATGCTATCCTATCAATATGGGCCAACATTTCTAAAGAATGCTTTCAGCACCTTGTTGAATCAATGCCACGTAGAATTAAGGCAGTTCTGAAGGTGAAAGGGGGTCAAACACAGTATTAGTATGGTGTTCCTAATAATCCTATAGGTGAGTGTATGTACCCTTCATTCATCTCACAGAAACGCGAGTCATATTATAGAAATGCGATTCATCTTTTTGCGGTTTATAGGCCTACACTAACATTATTCCATAACGTTATTCCACACTTGAGAAAAGAAAACAGCCTACCTCACTCCTCAGCGCGATCTGCTGCTCATATCAGGAAATATTTCTCCTCATCAGCACTGTGGAAACTTTTCTCCATAAAGGATAATGTCTCACTCGCGACGCGCTTTGTTTACAGCTGATGTGGGGGCGTTTCACAGACTGAAATGGTTCTCGGAATTTGCATTTGAATAGCGCGCGCTCTCCGGGGAGTGGTCAAATTACTTTTGAATGGCTCGTAATGAGCTCGACTGAAGTCGCTCTCTTTTTATACAGATTACAGAAGCTGAGAATATTTGTTTTTTATATAAATGACTTCAATTAAAAGACGCGATCTCAAGCTTTATGCCCGTGGGTCTGTTTGCCTGTTTGACTGAATTTTCGCGGAGTTATAGATCATTTTCGAACGCGTTTCAAACGGGAGTTTACTGACAGAGAGAAGGCAGAAATCGCATCATCTTAATTTTTCTTTATTTGTCAAAAAGCAAAACACTTTATTTTTATTGTGAGTATACAGAAAAAAAATAGAAACTGAACAGGATCGATTGATGTATTACACGAAAATGAAAGATCAAAATTAACAGAGCATTTAGTGTTTAGTAAAAAAACGAGCAAAACGCGTGTGCGCGTTTTTGGTCCCCAGAGGGTTAAGCAAGGCGACCCTGCTTAAGTGCCAGGATCTGGCCAGAAAAGCCTGGATTTTTAATGGAAGCAGCCCTACAGGTCAGGGAGTCAGAACACCGGGAAACAGCATCTGAACACTCATCACCTGAATTGCCCAGACTTGCGCCCATATTTGCAAGCATGCACAAGCCAAAACCACCTACAACACCACAAACACTGGGTGTGACGACTAGAGTTCCCATTCTGGCCTTGACCCCATTGGGCCTACCTAACCGACAATACGAAGCGTAAACTAACAGACTGGAACCTTAAAATCAGCAAAAGATTTGACACAATCAGTGATTCGAACTTAGCTAGGTTCCCAGCTTTCAACTGCCCCTACCTGCAGGTAGAAAGTTACCCGGGGGCTAAGATTCACCATGCGGGTACTCTGATAGAGAAAGCCATACTCGAGACTGTACCAGAAAAAAATATTGTTGCGTTTGGTCTTAAAGGGTCAGTTCACCCAAAAATGAAAATTCTGTCAGTAATTACTCACCCTCATGTTGTTCCAACCGTGTAAGACCTTCGATCATCTTCGGAACACAAATTAAGTTATTTTTGATTAAATCTGAGAGCTGGATCACTTCTCCATAGGCTGCTAGGTGACCGAAACTTGCTGGCCCAGAAAAGTTATTAAAGAGATCGTTAATATAGTCCAAGTGACTCCAGTGGCTCAATCTTAAGTTTATCATGCGATGAGAATACTTTTTGTGCGCAAAAACAAACAAAAATAACGACTTTATTCCACTATTCATTTCCTTCTCTCTGGGCCTCGTAGTGTTTTTGCGCTGCGCGTCTGTGTTGCACGTCAACACACATCACACACATGACCAGCTTCGGCCAATTGTGAGCCTACGTGGTGACGTGTAACACAGACGCGCTACGCAAAAACACTACCTGAACCAACTAGAGGCCCAGAGAGAAGGAAATGAATAGTGGAATAAAGTCGTTATTTTTGTTTGTTTTTGCGCACAAAAAGTATTCTTGTCGCTTGATAAACTTAAGATTGAGCCACTGGAGTCACTTGGACTATATTAACGATCTCTTTAATAACTTTTCTGGGCCAGCAAGTTTCGGTCACATAGAAGCCTATGGAGGAGTGATCCAGCACTCAGATTTAATCAAAAATATCTTAATTTATGTTCCGAAGATGAACGAAGGTCTTACGGGGTTGGAACAACATGAGGGAGAGTAATTACTGACAGAATTTTCATTTTTGGGTGAACTAACCCTTTAACAACAGATAACAGAGGTACCGTACACATGTCAGCCACTACTGAGCTGCAGAGGGCTTAAGGTATTATGAAGAAGAGAATGCCTGGGACAGAGATCCTCTTCCCTCTCATCAATTTTTCGAGGACCCTCCCCCAGGGGGAACAGCGTATACTAGAGCACTTGAACACTCATATAAAGAATCACTTGAGTTCCATACCTGCACTTCCGTCAGCCCTCTTTATGTTGAGGGAGATGGTGTCCACTGGAGACGAGGGCCATCCTGGAACTCTGTATGACAGCGTTAAACTGCCGTCCAGTACAAGCCCAATAGGTGGCCCTAACAAACTCTAAACAACTAGCAAAACTGAAATTATACTAAAACCTTCCTCTCTTCTTCATGTTGTACAGGCTCGGCTGTGCCATCAGTGCCAGCACTGCAGCGGTACTATGGAGGGGAGGACACTTGGCCAGACTTTTGAGGACGATGTTGAGGAGGATTACTCTCTTCCTTCGACAACAAATCCGCTTCTCTCACCAATATTCAAGACCTCAAACAAACAAAACTCAGCACTGACAAAAGGACTATTTTTTATTACTACTCCACATGGTTTTAAGAGACAGAGAATAGAATTGCTAAAAACCCTCAAGCGTATTATCGCAGAATGAAATTAGAAACTTTTTGAAGGAAAGAATATCTCAAAACAGAAACTCCCTTTCACTCATGCTTCAGACTGCTATCAAACATCATTAGAGCTGATTTATATGCTTACAAACACATGAAATTAATTTTTGATATGTTTTAGCTTACCTCAAGGGCATCCAAGATGTAGGTGTCTTTGTTTCCGCAGTAGTTTCAAATTTGATATTTTTAGGTCAAACCGTTCTTGTCTGTCAGTCATATAATGCAGGTCTATGGTTACTGTCTCAAAACACAAGCACAGAGTCCAAATTAAAACAATTCCCCATCGTCCAAATGAAACAATTCCCCATCATAAGTACACATTGATGGCCTAAGACACGAAACGAGCGGTTTGTGTGAGAAAACGAACAGTATTTATATCGTTGTTATCTCTTGAAAACAGCACACGTCCAAATGATCTGACGGCGCGGGCGGGTATAGATATATACATAGATGGCGCCTTGACTACTGCAGTTCATTGGAACGAAACCGTAGCCAAGGCGACATCTATGTATATATCTATACCCGCCCGCACCGTCAGATCATTTGGACGTGTGCTGTTTTCAAGAGATAACGATATAAATACTGTTCGTTTTCTCACACAAACCGCTCGTTTCGTGTCTTAGGCCATCAATGTGTACTTATGATGGGGAATTGTTTCATTTGGACGTGGGGAATTGTTTTAATTTGGACTCTGTGCTTGTGTTTTGAGCCAGTGACCATAGACCTGCATTATATGACTGACAGACAAGAACGGTTTGACCTAAAAATATCAAAATTGAAACTACTGCGGAAACAAAGACACCTACATCTTGGATGCCCTTGAGGTAAGCTAAAACATATCAAAAATTAATTTCAAAGTGAACTATCCCTTTAATCAAAGAAAACAGAAACTTATCAAAGGGAGAGATGAAAGCTATTTTAGATTTACCAAAAAAATAGAGATATTGTCATAAAACCGGCAGATAAAGGTAACTCTACAGTGATTATAGACAGAGATCAGTATATTTATGAAGCCAAGAGACAACTTGCTGTGAGCGACCACTATCGGGCTCTTGAAGAACCGACATATACAGAAACCATTGGTGAAGTCAGAGAAATTTTAGAAGAAATGTGCTCTAAGAAAATTATTAATGGGGCACAGAAAGAATATTTGATAGGTGAAGGCCCACCTAGGCCCAGAAGATTTTATCTGTTACTGAAAATACATAAGGAACCCAAGAGCTGGAGTATCCCCTTTCAGACACCTCCAGGAAGACCTATCGTCTCCGGTTGCAATAGTGTTACGATTCTTCTCAAAGGTCGCAACAAAGTAAGGGAGACGCCACACCACCGCTGCGTAAACAATAAGATTTATTTAAAAAAAAGTAATAAACATGAAATGTCAAGAGATCAGTATAAGTGTTAGTCAGCGTGTCAGCATGTAACTGTAAGTAGCAAGCTCAAGTGATATCAGTTCAACCAAACATAACGAGAAGTCCAAATCAAAATATCGTCATCAGGGGAAAGTATATCACATCAGATCTCCGAAGCGGTTGTGCTCTCCCATAGCCCACACGTCCCGTCAGCTCTCCGGAAGCCTCCAGAGCCGCAACAACACCAGCGAGCCATCGTCTACCTCTCTGTTTGACCCAGTGTCTTTTAAAGTACCATGATCTGGTTCAGGTGTAAAGCCACGCCCCCCAGCAATCAGCCTGTAACTCAGGGACAAACACACAAGCACTCATTGAACCTTCACAATAGTGAAACTTACTATATTGCTGAGTATCTAGAGCACTTTCTTTACCCTCTTTCTGTCAGACACCCCAGCTATCTAAAAGACACATATGATTTCATTTCCAAAAAATTCTCCAAGTGCCATTCTCTTTACAATTGATATCGACAGCCTATATACTAACATTGAAACAGAACTTGGCCTTGAGGCAGTTAAAAAATTCATAAAGAAATTTCCTGATTCTAAAAGACCTGATGATTACATTCTAAAATTGCTTGAGATTAATTTAACTAAAAATGATTTCAAATTCGACTTCAAATTTTATTTACAAATAAAAGGCACAGCAATGGGCAAAAAAGTTTGCCCCCTCGTATGCAAGTATATTAATCTCAGCAAAGAAAAAAACATTCACTTATTATAGGTTTCTCAATGATATCTGGGGTGTCTGGACTCACTCGATGGCTGATTTTGTCGCCTTTACACAACACTTGAATGCACACCAAGCCTCAATAAAGATTACATTTACGAGGCGTTTCTCAATGTCAAGGAAGGATCCTCGGAAGCCAGAATTTCGAGGATGCTATGTCATCGACATCCATCGAAGGACTGTTCCAATGTCGAGGATCCTCGGGATTTCAACCAAGGACCAACCAAGTCCTTCGTTCGGAAAAATATCCCATATACAGGAAAGGAAATCTCCCACAATCCTATGCACGCAGCTTTGCTATCTTGTTCAAAAAAAAAAAATGTTGGACGTTAGCGGAATCGGAGCGATAACGGGGCAATATGCTTTCAAATGTAAGTATATTTACGTTGACATACATTTGTTATAACCGTAGTACATATCAGTACAGTTTAAATGCCAGTACAAATTACTACCGTATTGATACTACAAATTATACAAATATATACAAATTATGTTATTGATGGCTAACTGAACCGGACCTGTCATTTAACAATTGTTAGCTTGGTTGCCGTCACCGGCATTTCTTTTATAAATAACTAGTTAAGTTGTACAAAGTAATTTAACGTTAATATTATACCATTCACAGCGTTATTCATAGCTTTCTCGTCTTTTTTAACAGGGACCAAGGAACAAACGGAGGCGTTCATATGTCTCCGTGTAGAAAACAAGCAGCTGTTTACCGGGGAGAGAGACACCACGGCGAACGGAAATCGGTGGGAAGCAAATTATTTAATGTTCAGAAGTGATAGCTGTGTAATCTTCTTTTTATTTCTCCCCCAGTCGTTCACATAGGCTTATGTTGGAGAAGATGGGGCTCGAAGGGAGGGTTTCCCACGCCCAGGCAAAAAAAAGTGGGACAATTTAAAAACCAAGTACAAGGTGGGAGACAAGTATGGAAATAATTGTTTATGCACATTTTAATGTAACTTGTGATTTTTGAAGTAAGCCTTGAATGTAAACCTGACAGACTTGGGCCTGCTTCCAGTAAGTATAGATGCAGTGTAGTGTACAATAGTACTAATACACTACCATTCAAAAGTTTGGGGTCAGTGAGAATTTTATTGTTATTTTTTGGAGGAAAGAAATCAATACTTTTATTTATCAATGAATAATTAATTTGATCGAAAGTGACCGTAAATACATTTATAATGTTACAAGATTTTATTTCAAACAAATGCTGTTCTTTTGAACTTCATATTCATCAAAGAATCCTGAAATAAAAAACTGTACAACTAACAGACCAACTGTTTTCAACATTGATAATAATAATAAATGTTTCCTGAGCATCAAATCCTCATATTATACTGATTTCTGAAGGATCACGTGACACTGAAGACTGAAAATTCAGCTTTGATCACAGGAATAAATTACACTTTACTATATATTCACATAGAAAAATTTTTGTTGAATTTTTAATCAAATAAGCGCAGCCATGGTTAGCAGAAGAGAATTCTTTTAAAAGCATTTAAAATCGTATTGACCCCAAACTTTTTAATGGTAGTGCACATCACAACTTTTTGATCTTCATTGTTTAGGAATATAAGTGTCCTGCCACAGGTCAAGGGACAGAGGATGGCAAGGCGACGGCAGCAAATTGGCCTTGGTTTGCCCTCATGGACGAGGCATTAGGGCAGTCTGCAGCAGGCGTTCGTGACTTGATTAGTCGAGACTGTTTTCCAAGATGAGTCCTGTCTGTATATGCGTAATGTACTGTCTTTATAAAGTATCTTCTTATTAAACTGTCTGTACACTTACAAAGTTCTCCATGCTTCGTTTTGCATGTAGGGACCCTCATTATGCTACCGTGACAGTGTGAGGCTATATTGAGCCTTGTTAGAAGTAGTAACTAGCGATTTACTTTTACGTAATCTCTGTACAATATACTAGTGTTATGAGCTATTCTGTTTTTAGAGATAAAACACTTTACATTCGATTTTCATGAAAACGCATCCCAGGGAACGATCGACTCGGCAAACATGTGTTAATTACCCCTAGGTTCATTTTTCACCGGAATTGTCCTTTAACCTCATTATGGTTAAGTAGCAAGCTATTCATCTTCCAATAAGAAGAGCCCCTGTTACAACTAGCTTCAGAAGAAAGCAAAATTTTAATACTAACAGCCGTATGATCTGTTAGTGGAGATTTATAGTTCTTATGCTACTAATGTCTGGGAACGTATGGCCAAACCCAGGGCCATATAATACATGCGCCTCAACTTTTACTACCCCAACTGAAGTACAATCTAGGTCAGGACTGGGTCTCATCCATATTAACATCTGTAGTTTGTTACCTAAATTGGATATGGTTCATATCTGGGCTAGAAACACAAATGCGGATGTTATAGTAATATCCAAATCTTGGCTCTAACTCTTGGCTCAGATGAACTGTGCAGGACAGTCGATCGGCAGGAGCAGGATTGGGCACCCCTATAGTAGATAAATCACAAATGCTACAAAAACTGTTTTAACCCCTTAAGCCCTGAAGATATTTTTAGAGATGTTTTGTCTGAGTGACACACACAAAACTAAAGACTCAACTTCAAAACTGTAGCAAGGAGAGTCAAAAGGTAGGTATCGTTTGAAAGAACACTTTTTAATTTTTTTGAAAATATAAATTACATTAGATTTGGACATTCTCCTGCTGAGAAACTGCTGATAAAAGACAAGAAATATATATAATTTTTATAATGATAATGCATATCTTTCTTACTTGACATGTAATAACTCAGGAAGGAAATAAGGTAGGGGGGGAATTCTTTTTTGGAGAAGTCCCTCTACATATGAGCTGCATCTGGATAACATTTTGTGGTGATTGGATAAAGCAATCAAAAGTTACAGCATTTGGAACCAAGATAGCCTTTTTGTTGAGACCTTGACGCCCCCTCATGGGCATTTTTAAAATTGTTTCACCATGAAGAATATCTTGTCATAAAAGCAATAGATTAAGTTCATTTTGGGCTCATTTTAATTGTAATAATATTGTGTAAAAAATAAAGTGCCATTTTTAACGATTTTTGAATTAAGAGTATTTTTTCTGATTTTTTTTTGATTGAAAGTTGTAATTATTGTGTAATTACTATGCAAAACAATGGAAATTTCGGCAAATTCTGCTTGGGTCATGTGACCACTGTTACATCACTCCTAGATCAGCAGGTAAAATGTGAATTAGTATTTTTTCTGGTTTTTAAAGGGCCTTTTTTGATTGAAAATTGTAATTATTGTGTAATTACTATTCAAAACAATGGAAATTTCTGCAAATTCTGCTTGGGTCATGTGACCACTGTTACATCACTCCTAGATCAGCAGGTAAAATGTGAATTAGTATTTTTGCTGATTTTTAAAGAGCATTTTTTGATTAAAATTTGCAATTACTCAGTAATTATACATTAACAGCTCATTTTTACCCTGAATGTAATATTATATGTGTAATTATGATTTTTTGGATCATTAAAATTCATTGTATGACCATTAAAACCTTTTAAAAAATTTTGGTTAAACTGAACTGAGTTTGAATAGTGTGGGAATGGCAGTTGTTTTTTTTTCTTTGTTTACAAACATCGTCTAGTTCAGCAGGGTCACAGACTGCAGCAGTTAGTTGGTGTGTGGAGGCTTAATAGAGAGGTTGTGTGGGGTTATTCAGTGGAAATTACAGAAATTTGATTAGTTTGGGGACATGTCAGGTCTTTTTGAGTGTGGTAGGGTGAACACCAGTGGGGATTTCTTTAAGACTGCAAGGGAAGCTCGGCTTCCCCTATAATGTCAAAAAAATTAATGGTCAAATATGTACTATTGTGTTAACATTTTATTGACTACAAATGCGTTAGAAAACGTTCATCTCAAAGACAAGTTCGTTCAGAATCAGACACATATAGCAGGTCGGCTGACTCGATTTCCTTCTCATACATTCCCGTAGCATCACAGACAGTGCATTTCCCTGTTGAAGCCCAGCGTCCATTGACTTCAATGGGGCTGCTCTGAACAGTTTTTTTCAGCGCTTCGAAACTAGATGGTCATTGGATAAATGCTGCGATTATGTCCCGCCCACGGACGCTCAGCGTCTCTGGGGGTGAATGAGGAGTGGGCTGGCCCGGACTCCGGGCTTCCGCGTGATGATTGGAGGGGCTGCATCTCCTTTTTGTAGCGTTTATACGCCCACGTATAAATATTATTAATTATTATTCATAACGGAATATGACCAATAATTAATATTTTAATTATTTTTAATTATCTTCAGAATTTACTGTAGCAGAATCAATAGTATGATCATTTTATCAGTTCATCCAATGAACAGAAAGCATAAACGAGTATTAACTCTAGGAAATATAATATCTTCCTGGTCAAGAAAGAATTAATCCCCAGCTAACAATAAATTACGAAGTAAATTAAGGGTAACAGCATAGGTAACTTAAATCGAAGTTCAAGACAATAAATCTGATAAGCACACACGAGTAATCTCTTTTAAATACAAACAATACTTTATTGATTATATAGACTACTAACACATAAAGCTAATATCTAACACAAACACACGCACACACACACATACACATTCATACGCGTTGCAGAAAGGGATAGAGTGAGGAAAGAGTGGGTTTAAGAGTGAAAGGATGAAATCTCACGATTCCATATACACTATGACCTGAACAAACCATCAATCATTAATTTAACCCTTCTATCGTTTTAGGCAGGTTATTAAAGTTATATAAATACACCAGTTAAGATTTTAGCCTGCATGGAGGTACTTGCGTATTTGCTTTTGGGGATTCCCTTTTTGTTGCGTGAAAGGGGTTTTCCCGGTCCGTTCGGTCTCCTCGTGCCTGATGTCTGGATCACGGGGTCAGTCACGTGGTGTGCTGGCGGAATGAAAGTCTTTGTTTGAAGCTGGCTTTGCAGAAGAAACGTGGCTCGAAATCTTGTCGCAAAACTTAACTTAGAACCGACACTCACAACGGAAAAGAAATGAAACTAAGAAAAGAAAGGAAATTGAGAGTAGATGATGATGGCTTGAATGAAGCTATTTAACCCATGTTCTTCAGATCTTGATTTGGGTTATTTCGTTTGCACGTTTACATGGTTCCTATAGAGAGAGAGAGAGCACTGAGAGCAGCGAGAGAGAGCAGCGAGAGAGAGCAGCGAGAGAGAGAGCGAGAGAGAGCAGCGAGAGAGAGCACTTTGTTTTTGGGTCTAAGGTTTTAAACTAAAATTTTGTCCAACCTCCAGGATGAGTTCTGGCCAATTAGACACTGGCTGAATTTAGGAGGTGACGTTCTTTTCAGTTCTGATCGTAAATCATGCTTATCTGTGCTCTCCTTACTAACAGAGAGAACAGGGGCCACAGTTTAGACATGATTTCTAATTAAAAGAAGATCAAAACATATTACACCGATATCATTCAAGCCATCTTGCTAGTTGTGTTCGTAAGATAGCATTGATATGAAACAGTACACACTTTCATTCATTCACTCCTTCTAATAGTTAATATAATAACTATTACCTGAATTAAATGGGATCAAAACATATTATCTTATTAAAATATACATATAAGTGGTGGAAACAACCCAGGATTAGGTAGTTGCATGATTGTTTGATCATGAGTCCATTGAAAATTGTTCTTGAATGATTTTATGTATAGTTATTGATAAGAATCAGTTCTCTGGTGAAGAGACAGAACTCTGTTTGTTCAGAGGTCTTAAGGAGGAGGTGTTCAGGAATGTTGTCGGGGGTTTCAGTAACATCTGCTGGTGTCGATTCTTCTTCTAAAGGGTCTTTTGCAGACTCTCTGGCACCGGGATGGGTGACTTATGGCTCTGGTCTTGGTGATTTGACTCTGGAATGTGCGGACACTGTCTTTATCTTAACCAGTCCGTATTAGGCCACAAAGCTAGCCATTGACCAGTTATGTGTTAGTGCCGGGGGCTCCTTCAATTAGTCAGACCGGTGATGATCATGAGACGTTCTGAACAAATCTCCCCCCCTCAGTCATCGAGAAGTAGAGAATTTGAATTAATATTCAAAAAGAAGATTAGTTGGTGGTTGCTTTCTACCCATTGTCGCTACATTTTGATTGACAGCGATTTCATACAATAAAAAGTCGCTGCCGCTGAAGCTATTGGAGCTCAGTCCCATGACTCCCATCGCGGACTTTTCAAGTGATAGTCAAAAGACAAACTACTGCTACCTCTTTCTTGGTATTTGCTTGTCGAAATTGCAAGCCATTTTTCATAATACATTTCACACAATTATACATTCATACCTTTATTATATTATTACTTATAGGATAATTAAAACAATAATTTAAAATAATTAAAAATAACCTATATATTATTAGTATTATTATTATTATACTTTATTATATTATTATTTATACCTTTATTATATTATTACATTTATACAATTATACCTAACTCTGCTGGCCATTGAGAGGACACTGGTCAAGTCACTGGAAAAGACGCCTAGTTGGAACGATATAGTGTCACAGAGCATTTTCTTGAAAAGGAACGTTGGGCAGAATTTACGTATAAATAAATGGACAATTTTTATGATGTAGGCCGAAAATGAGCTTCCCCTCTTTGAAAGACCAGCAGCCGCCACTGGTGAACACAGACAGTATTTTGTCTGCTGTCTCACATTTTGGTGGAATGGAGGATTTTTTACATAGTGAAGATGTGAAAATCCCCATTCATTCCACAAGTGCAGACTGTGACAGTGTCTACTTCAGTTATGACATTGATGGGGTGGTTGTGCAGGTCAGGGAGTTGTGTGGTGTGGTTGGCCGTGTGCATTTTCTGTTCCTTCCCGAATTTCATGTGCACATGGTAAAAGAGCACTTTGAAATTCTCAGGAAGCATGTTAAGCTGAGCACACTGTCTCAGAAACATGTAAGTGCTCTGCGTAACTGCAGTGGCTGGACACTGGGCCATGTTGATGGTGGGTATTTTCTGAGCATGTCTGTTGTGCCCCTCAAAAATGGTACAATAGATGCAATGTTCAGTGACAAATACACTGCCAAGGTTAAAACTGCTGAAATTTTTTATGCAGTTGTAGCTGATTTTAAGTGTGTGCTGCGTGCCCAGGCACCACGTAATATGGATCGGCCATCAATGATGAAGGTCAATTTTCATGACCTGTCACGCATGAATGTCCTTGACGGTGACCAGCAGTTTGTTTTTATGCTGCTGCAAAAAAGCATTATGAAGGTCACCAAAGGGCTTAACATTGAGGTTATGCTGACAGTCAGCATGTTTGGCCAGAGAAGTAGCGACATAATTGACTTTAGTGCATTTGTCAATACTGAGAACATTGTTTCCATGTCTTTGCATACAGCATGCAATGTACATGCTAAAGACCCCAGGATCCACTTGATGTGGTCCAGATATGGTGTGCAGGAGGTGGTGGGCAACAGAAGGAGTCTGTTTTCTGCCCTGTCCATGAACGAGACTGCCAACTTTTAGTCTAATCTCGACCACAGGGATCTCGACATCTCCAGGGCACTCCGGGGGGTGTTCAGTGAGGCAGAGCTGGGTTACACACTAACCTTTGTTCAAATGTATGCCAACACACCGCATAACCGATTGTCAAAGGTTAGTGTGCACCCTGTTAGTGGGTGCTTGGTCACCTGTTGTTTGTGTCACCCAAGGCACAGGAAAACGATGTGGTCTAGGGCAGACACATATCTGACATACATGTCAGATATGTGTTTGAAGTTTGGGCCCACGGTGAAGGCTCGAATTGAGCAGGTTGCTCTTTTTGAGAAAAACTTTCACTGTGCCATGGACAGTGAGAGCACCTTTAATGAGGAAGTGTTGGCCAATCTCATTAGGAACAAGCCTTTGCTTGTTCCTTTTAGTGATGTACGTGCTGGCGCTGGGGTCGTGTGTGGTGCAGTACGTGGCCCAGCACATGGTAGGGAAGCTCAGGTCCCTGTTTGAGAACAATACGGGAAAGGGTGGCTATGAGCAGACATGGGTGGCCTTTCAATGCGAGCTTGGGCTGGAGGAGCTCTTCTTTGGCCACCCGTTCTCCAGACACGATTGTCAATCTAGTGTGAGTCTGGGCACCAGCTCAAATGATAATAAAAGCCTGGCATGTCAGCGTGGGCTTGCTGCTTTAGCCCCTGCCAGCAGTGCTAGTGCTGGAATTGTGCCACCTCCACTAAATAACTGGACTGTAAATGAGACCCAGCAGAACAGAATACTCCAACTGTTTAGGTTTTCTGAGTCTGTGAATGCTGGCATGGGCGTTGTAGGGGCAGAGCTGGTGATGCTCCTGCTTTGCGATCTGTTTGATCGCAATGATCGAATTCCCATGTCGTCCCTGCAGAAGAGTAGCGGCCCGGGTACACTGAAGGGCTTCATGTCTGTCCAGGGTCTTTGTGAGACCCTGGAAGGTGAAGCATCTTTTGTGTACCCACACACGCTCTGCAGGGCAAAAAAGATGGTGGCCCAAGCAGGCCATGATGTCAAGTTAGTCTTAGAGTGTGGAATACGTGGACACAAGCTGCGGTTTTTCCCTGCCTTGAAGTTCTACAGTGTAGCTAACAATAACAAAGTTAGTTGGAACTTCAAGGATCTGTGGGAGATCCATGACACTCTGGAAAAACCGTCGGTGGAGGCGCGAGCAGTTAGCCTCGTTGGTGATGTGTGTTTGGAGATGGAGCAGAGGGGGCTCAGTTTCATCCACAACACACAGAAATATATGGAACATGGCATGCCTTGGATGAAGGAAGTGCTGCTGAGGCTGCCTAAATCCCTGAAAGACAAGGAGCTTGTCAAAGTCATGACTTTTGTGAGCTTCATTGCTCTAAAACAGAATGGGGACTTCATCAGTTTTGAGAAACTGGGTGGTTTGCTTGAGGACCTTCCTGTGACCCAGGCACGTTTGAGGAGTTTACAGGTTCTGTCACGTTTCTTACTCCCCAGGGTCTATAGTTTGAAGCTGTGGGCCTTACATGAGACGATCCCACACAGGTTACGGATCACAGCTGCTTCTGACCCACCCAAGACTTGTGTGGCAGATAAACCGTGACTGAGCCTGTGGAAGAGGAAGTTGTGGATTTGGATTGTTCCACCGAGGTGCAGAATGTAAAGAAATTGGTTCCACGATTTCTTCCGGCAAACTGCTCTCTGAAGTGGAGTAACATGGAACTGGCACTGATTGAGGTGAACGGAGAAGTGCCTCACAAAGAGGCATATGAGAAGTACATGACTGAGTGCCAGTCCATGAGTGTGCCTGTGCGAAGTTAAAATGCGTTCTGCAGGAAACGAAATTCCATGTTGTAAATAGTGGTTTAGGGGTGGGTTATTTCTATAGGTTTAGTGGTAGTTTGGTTAGTTGAGTATTAATTTGTAGTTAGGTTTAGGGTTAGGGGGTGGTGTTGGTGGTGGTTATGTTAATGTTTTTTTTTTATGTAAGTTTTATGTAAGTCTATTTTTCAAACAAACAAACAAACAAAATATAACAGTAACCCAGCCTCTGACATTACACAAATCATTGTAATGTCAGTGCCGGTCCCAAGCCCGTATAAATGGGGAGGGCTGTTATACACTTAGGGGAATGAAAATCTTCATGTGTTTTTCATGTGACTTTTTTGGGTGGGGCTTGTGCTTTTTTTTGGGTGGGACTTGTGTTTTTTTTTTGGGTGGGACTTGTGCTTTTTTTGGGGTGGGACTTGTGTTTTTTTTGGGTGGGACTTGTGTTTTTTTAGAGGTGGGACTTGAGTTTTTTTTGGGTGGGACTTGTGTTTTTTTAGAGGTGGGACTTGTGTTTTTTTTTGGGTGGGACTTGTGTTTTTTTGGGGGGTGGGACTTGTGTTTTTTTTTTGGGTGGGACTTGGGGTGGGACTTGTGCTTTTTTTGGGTGGGACTGGTGGTTTTTTTGGGGGGTGGGACTTGTGGGGGTTTTTTTGGGTGGGACTTGTGCTTTTTTTGGGGTGGGACTTGTGGGTTTTTTTGGGGTGGGACTTGTGTTTTTTTGGGTGGGACTTGTGTTTTTTTAGAGGTGGGACTTGTGTTTTTTTTGGGTGGGACTTGTGTTTTTTTAGAGGTGGGGCTTGTGTTTTTCAATTATCATTGGAAAGGTCTTGGTGAGGCCTTTAAAATGACACCATCCTTGTATCGTTCTGAGCTTTGGGGGCGGAGTTATGGGACCTAATATATTTGTGTATCCAAAAATTATCTCGGTGTATTAAAGTCGTAACGATTCGAGATTGGTGTCATTGGAAAGGTCTCTGTGAGTGCTTTCCAATGACATTGTTTGTACCGCTGTGGCCTTCCTAGGCCGAGATACAATTTTGATACATGAATATATTTTGTCACATAGCTCCGCCCAGGAAGCTGTCAGCGACATAAACCAGGTACCATTCGAAAGGGTTTTCTCGGACCTTTCCAAAGAGTCTACTCAGTTGTCTGTGGTATGTAGGGGTCCTGAGATATTGACACTCTAAATTTAACCGGAATTGAACATATAGCTCCGCCCAGGAAGCTGCCAGCGACAAAATCTAGGTATCATTCGAAAGGGTTTCTTCTCACCTTTTTTAAAGAGTCTACTCCCATGTGTGTGGTATGTAAGGTTTATGAGATATTTACACTCCAAATATTAACCGGAAGTGGCTATATCTCCTAACTAGAAGGTCGCATTGAAGCATGGGAGGGGTTAATAGTAAGGTCCGGATGAGGCCTTTAAGATGGCACCAGAGGCGTGTCATTCTGAGCTTTGGGGGCGGAGCTATGGGACCTAATATATTTGTGTATCCAAAAATCTCGGTCTATGAAAGTCGAAACGACTCGTAATTGGTCTCATTGGAAAGGTCTCTGTGAGTGCTTATGGTAGTTCACCACCCTTTTTTTGCCCCCATTTAGCTCATATGAGCTGGTCTATTGGACTTGGTCCCGTGTGTCTAGCGCCACCAGGTGCCGAGATATGGCCGTGTGAGTGATAGGAAAGATCCCTGGGAGTGAGTGTGAGTGATAGGAAAGATCCCTGGGAGTGAGTGTGAGTGATAGGAAAGATGCCTGGGAGTGAGTGTGAGTGATAGGAAAGATGCCTGGGAGTGAGTGTTTCCAATCACTCACACTCACTCCCAGGGATTGTGGCTGGTGATTGGAGATTGTGGATGGTGACTGGAGATTGTGGATGGTGACTGGAGATTGGTGACTGGAGATTGTGGATGATTAGGGTGTTTTTTTTTTTTTTGGTGGGACTTGTGTTTTTTTTTGGGATGGGACTTGTAGGACTTTATCCTTGGCCAGGGTCAAAATCGCCTGCGAACCCTGGAGCACGGCTAAGATGGAAAGGTCCTGAACACTATATTCATCAGCTACTCACCTGCTTCTATCATTGTGATCACAAACAAGTTTATTGACAAAAGTATATTACTTTACCTGTGTGAATCCTTTACCTGTGTGTGAATAAATAAATAAATAAATAAATAAAGAAATAAAGAAAGAAAGAAAGAAAGAAAGAAAGAAAGAAAGAAAGAAAGAAATAAGCATTTATAAAAAAGAATTAATATACATTTTAAAAAATATAATATATACAAATCTATAAATGTTATAACATTTAATAGTACTTAAGCATTTTACAGACTCTATTTACAATAATTGTATAAAACAATACTGTCAGTAGACCACATTTATACAAAAGAACTAGATCAATGCATTTATTTCCATTCATATTTTCCATCATTATCCTGTGTCTCCCTCTAGTGGGCAATTAACATTCATTTATTAAAAATGTTACAAATACTTATAAATATAACATTTATTTATAAATGCTTCTAAATCTACAAATGTACATTATAAAATTTGTCTGAAATTGTGACTTCTATATTATAATATGACAATTTATGATTGTTCACGTATTGATTTTAACTCGTTTACTTTATTATTGTTTTTAATTATGTTTTTGTAAAGGAGTTAAAATGAAACTAAACGTAAACAAAAATAGAAATAAATAAATAAATATTTATAAAAAGGATTTATTATTAATTTTAAAGAGTAATTGGAAACGAAAGTCAAAGTGAATGTAAAACATATCAGCTATTTATTGTAAAGATTAAAAATTAATAAAACTGTTACGAACTGCTCCGAGACGAGGGTTGATATCCAAACGCAGATTTATTGTATGGGGCAATCCAGAGGTGTAATCCAATGTACAGGCAAGGGTCATACACAGACAGGCAGTCAAAACAAAGAAACAAAAAAACAAACAAAACAGGCAGGGACCAGGGCAAGATATCCAAAACCAAGAGACAAGAAAACCAGGAGAATGCTCAGAAATGCAGTGTAACACTTAAACAAGACTTCGCGGTGAGTGAATGAATGAACATGGTATAAATAGACTGAGACCAACAGGATGATGAGACACAGGTGAATGCAATCAGTGAATGAGGTACAGGTACAGTATAAAGAATGTGAAATTAAAACATAACAGTGATTTTTTTCAAGGCTTAAACTATATACATATATTGAAAAAAAACATATCAGCGATTTATTATAAAGATTAAAAATGAAAAAAAAAAAAACAGAAACCTTGCTGTTTAATGTGTTACTTTTAAACACAATGTAAATACTATTGAAATAAGGTATTTTTCAAAATGTTACCAATTTTTTTGTACCATTAAAGAATTTTTTTTTTTTTTTTGAAATGTTGTTTATTTATGTAGAGTTTAAAGTTATGGTTACTTTTATTACCAAGCTATGAAGAAAGAATTACTGGTAACGAATGTGAAATTGAAAGTAACAGTGGTTTATTTTCAAAGCTTAAAAAAAAAAAAAAAGAGAATTACTATGTAAATATAATTCAACTAAATAAGTAGTTTAATTTTTTTACATTTAAATTAAACAAAGTTGCATTTAGAAATCGGGTCGTAGGTAAACACATGAGCAGGTGCCCGTTCTTCGTACGTTGCTTATTACATCCGAGATCAAATGACACATCCAAGATGATATCATCGTGCGAATCATGATCTGGCTAACTCGGTTCTTCGAACACACTTGCCGGATATGATTAGTATCGCTGGATTGAGTTATCTGAAATAATTGCGCGTTCATGCGCTGGTTAAAAGGGGATATGTATCGATAGTAGAAACATTGATCAGCAATGCTGCTATTGGCTGCTCAGCGTCGGCGTGGCCAAAGAGCGCGCTCAGTTTCTCTCCTCAGCAGAGCAAGAACTAATAGTCGAAGTTTATTCGGAATTTTAATGTTTAATCAAAACGCCAGGGAACACCTCAAAGTCTGCAAAAGCCAGGAGAGAGGGCTGGCAAAAAGTAGCAGACAATTTAAATCTGTTAGAAGTGGCCATGTTAGATGTTTTTATCACTTATTAGCCTATATTTTTGTATTTTAATAATTGCATAATTACTTTGTGCACTGTAATGTCAGTCACCATACTAGAACATGGGAACAAATAAAAGTGAAGTACAAAAATATGGTATTTTTTAGTTATAGTCTCTTTTATAAAAGGCACTGTTAAATAAATGGTTGTCTGTTTATAAAAGCAACCAAGAAAAAGGCTGAGAAAAAAATAGAAAAGATCTTAGTAGCCTACACTGTAAAATATTTTTTGCTGCATTAAGTTAAGGCCGTATAGTCATTTCAACTGTTAAATCTTGAGTAATGATGAATTGCTTTGACTTGTGAAAGTGGAAACTGATAAACTTGTGTTAATGTAAAAATATTTTGCCATGAGTTATTGATCACATTTTTCCAGAGTGTAGTTCATTGTAATGACATTGTGTTTTCCTCTTTTGTGAACTTTTACATAATACACCAACACTTGTATCTGTTCCCAAGAAAGTGGAGCTGAAATATGTGCAGTAAGTGGACATTTTCTAACTTTGCAAAGGAAAGAAAGTATAAGACTTTGTAATGTCCATTTGTTTCCATTGCACTGGACAGTGAATAAACCCTCTCAGATAACTGTCATATGGAGGAGCTAGCCTACCTGCAAGTGCATAAATAACTTTACTTCATTTATACTTGTATGCTTCATGGCTGCAATATAAGTTGCAGGATTCCACATCTACAGAAAGGCCTACAGAAGAGTCTGCACAGACAGAGGAGACATAGGCCTACAGGTGGCCAGTGGATAGACAACTTTTCCTTTTTATTTGTTGCATGAGGCATGTGTCTAATATCTCTTGACCACTGGCTTTTCTTTACAAAGAACAATTGAAATAAAACTCAAGGAACTAAGCATATTTGTCTTTTATTAACCATTTAATGAAAAGTTTTTTTTTTTTTTTTTTGGCAATGTTGTGTAATATGGCACATGCAACAATGTCACAGGCCCTGTCAGGTGTGCAACCCCTCAGACTTTTCAGACACTGAAATCTTCCCTTTAGTTAGCCAAAGTTCATTTCATTGTGTGCCCTTGTCCTGGCTAGAGCTGCATTGTAACTGGTTTGGGTCAGGGAATGGGGTCATAAAACACCTGTCTGCAGGCAGGAACATGTCATAATCACCTATGAAAAAATGCAGTTCTGTTAGGATCTGCATAAGTGTATGTAATACAGTGAGCTTGATATTTAATTGTGGAACTTTTCAAATAATGTGCATAAATGTGAATCTCTGAAAATGCTTAAGTCATGCACAGATCCTGGCCATTTTGCTTTCACATTAGTGATATGGAAGATTTTAGTCAACTGCCTTTTTTTTATTTGATATAATATCACTAATCTGGAATATTAAGAATCACAATAGTAACTGGGCTGCACATTTACATTGTGAACCCCCTTTCTGTTCACATAATCCCCTTCATTGAGGCCTTGATGGCAGTCTATGGTAGCCTATAGTCTATGGTACCAATCACGTTAGTGAAGGCTGAGTGACATATCTGTAATCGGCATGGTCATGATTGTATGATCTTCATAAAAAATTATGATAGCCTAAAAAAAAAAAAAACTGCTTTAGCCTTCAACATTGGGACTTAAGTGGCTTGGAAATGCCACAAAAAAAAAAAACAAAAAAAAAACTAAAACTGTTTTTTAAACATAAAAGCGACAAAAAACGACAATCTCACGAATCACGAGAAAAAATATATCTCAGAAAGAAAGTGCACTATCGCGCTGCGCTGGACTTCCCGTATCAGCTCTGCTTATGAAGCCGGGATCTAATCCTGTTAACATGAAATAAGCCTGCTCCCGAGCAGGTTTAAGTTTGCGCACCTGTTGCTATGACAGCAAGTCCAGGATGAGCGTTGAAGAACCAAACAATCCAAGATCATGCTAAATCGCCAACAATCAAATCCAGCTAAGTGAGTTAGCGACGTACGAAGAACGGACCCCTGGTGTATCATTTAGCTAACTGAAACAGAAACATAAAAACGAATTTGAAAGTGAAACAAATCAACTATCAATCGTTCAAAGTTTAACTTTGTGAGTGATTAGAAAGCTTAGTGTTTGTTTTTGAGTAGTTTGGACGTTTTTTTAATCAGCTAGGCTTCTTGTTCATTTATGTTGTATGTGTAAACTAAAGTCCCAAATGACTCGTTTTCTTTAAATATGGATATTGAATACTGTATTTTGAACAATATAGGTTTGTTTAATAACCAAAATTATTATTATTTTATGTGCAATGGCGTTTTTTGAACAACATAGTTGTTATTTAATATTGTACGTCATTTTTATTGACCCAAATTACTCTTTTTAATTTTTAATAAATGCGTTATAACTACCTGCATTTAATTACACTCTCCAAGTGATCTTATGAACAACTGACAAGTCCTAAATAACTGGTTTATAAATAATGAATTACTTAAATTATAAAGGATAAATTGCTTATATTTAAATTATGCAAATACAATTATAACACAAAATATATATAGTTATCAATCAATAATAAAGCATGTCTAACTGTATTTAAAAACTGCTTAAAAATGTATATTAATGTGGTATACATAATGAATTTACTGTTTAATAATACTATCGAATTAAATTTAATTATGTTTTTGTTTTGTTTTTGAAGATCCAATGGATAAAATGGTTGTCCACTGTTTGCTATGCTACAAGCCGCAGGAGGACATCAAACAACATCTTTCCAGTGTCTGCATGGTAGAGGCCACACAGGCTCAGACTGATGCGGAGGTAGTGAGAGCAAGTACTTCCGCCTGTGACTGGGCTTGAAATGTCCGCACCTGGGATTATGAGAAACTATGTGCCCTGCTGCCAGACAGAGGCTGTCAGGTGGCAATGCTGAATGAGCTTCTTCGCGTGGGATTTCTGGTCCATAACCAGCCCAACATGGACTCCGGCGAAGAAACTCATTCAACATCTGACCACCCTTCCTCTGCTGGTTTAAGCAGCACACAGGATATTGACAGGCCTTTGGAAAGGTAAGTGCAGTGTAGTTCGCCAACATTGTTTGCAGTGCAACTTCATCTCAGTATGACCATTTGGGTCCCACTTTATATTAAGAGTAACTAATACCTGTGAACTTACATTGTAACTACGTGTGTACATAGTATATAACTACAGTGTAAGTTAACCAACTGGTACATAGTATCTACAGCTGTAATATTCGTGTAACTACACATATGTAACAACACACGGAATGGTATGTGTACAAATGTGTAACAGGACATTGGTAACGACACTTTTTTCACTTCAGTAAGTTCACATGTAACAGGAATTATGCAACTACATTTTGTAACAACAATATGTAGTTACACAAGTTGTTCCACTTCCACATGGATTGAAATTAAATACATTTATATTCAAAATGATAACTGCAGTATTTAAGATGTGGTGCAACAACTTGTGTAAAATGTTGTTGTCACAAAATGTAGTTACATAATACATGTTACACATATTTACTTACTGAAGTGAAAAAATTGTTGTTACCAATGTTCTGTTACACAATTGTACTTACACATACCATTCTGTGTGTTGTTACATATGTGTAGTTACACAAATATTACAGCTGTAGATACTATGTACCAGTGTGTACTTACACTGTAGTTACATACTATGTACACATGTATTTACTATGTAAGTTCACAGGTATTAGGGCAACTTAATATAAAGTGTGACCAAAGTGGGTAATAACACTGTTATTTTCCACATTCACCTGTCTTGTCTCACTTAATCTTAAGGGTTGTTTTTAAGTATCCTCTCGGTTTTTTCCTGTTTAATCAATACTATCAAGTCTATTTAGGGATGCACCGATGTGAAAATTGTGGCCGATACCGATAACCGATATTAATATTGCTGTTATGGCCGATACCGATATTTACCGATGTCGATATCTCTGTATAGAAAACAAATTTTAATGATTATCAAATAAAGAGCTATTTTCCAAAACACATTTTTTTTACTTTAGAAATGACTGATATTGGGCACCTTTACCTGTGTGCAAAATATGTCACACATACACACATTGCATTGCATATAATGTGTGCTGGTCAACTTGTCTAAAATTAAGAAACCCTTAGAAAACAGTAAAAAAAACCAAAAAAAACAGGAACATGTGTACAATTAAGATAGGCTACTTCATTTATTATTCCAATATCCAAATATTATTCTAAAAAATACCACAGGGAAAAGGGCTTCTTGTGACTGTCTTTGCGTTTGAACATTGCACATTTTAAACAGGACACGCAGCTGAATAAATGTTAGCCAATACAAACATATTTATAGAAAACAGTTGACAATGAATAGACAGGAGTCCAATAATAGCATAACGAATCACTTATTCTAAAAATAATAACAAGTAGGCTATAAGACGAATCCGACATATGGGCTGTGTTAACAGTAAAACGTCCGTCATTTAACGAATTTTAAAAACACGGATGGATAATACAAAATGCTTTCTGACATTTTGACAGAAAAAAACAAACAAGCAAGAACAAAATTTAAACTTAGCCCGTTTTCATTTTACAATTATCTTCTCTCTCTATGTGCGCGCGTCCGTGTTTGTGAGAGAGAGCTCGCGCAGCACCGGTAGCCTACTTTTTTAATCCATAAGTAACGAACACGATAGTTTTCATACAAACTAAATATGTAACATAATTAGGTAGGCTACTTTAGTTATTATTAACACAATAACACATGAAAAATAGTGCTTTCTGCTTAGCCCGTTTTCATTTTACAATTATCTTCTCTCTCTATGTGCGCGCGTCCGTGTTTGTGAGAGAGAGCTCGCACTGCACCGGTAGCCTACTTTTTTAATCCATAAGTAACGAACGCGATAGTTTTCATACAAACTAAATATGTAACATAATTAGGTAGGCTACTTTAGTTATTATTAACACAATAACACATGAAGGCTACGTTTCTCAACACTGAGAATGAATAAATAAACGCCTGTTTCTCCACTCGCGCTTATCAGAATCCACAAATCACACGCGCTGTCACTTTTGAGAAAAATCAAATTCGAATGGGTATCATATATCAAGCAATATATTCAAATATCTACGAGTCAAAAAACGATCAGTCAAAAATGTGTCATGAGGAGGAAAAAAACATAAGTCGCACTGGACTGCATTAACAATGTTACGGGCGTGAGCGCTCTCGGCACTTAAAAACTGCTTTAAAACTTTCACAGAGACCTCAAGCAGAAAGCACAAAGCCTGTCTTTAAATTTAATTTCGTTTTGTATTAATTGTATCTTAATTTTGATCAATGTTTCATCAACGAATTGCATTGGATTTAATAAATAAAAAGTATATATACTAGAAAATATTTAATCAGGACAGAGGCGACGGCGCGTGAACCTGGAGCGCGTCTCATAAATGAACCAAAACCTAATTGTATCTTAATTTTGATCAATGTTTCATCAACGAATTGAATTGGATTTAATAAATAAAAAGTAAATATACTAGAAAATATTTAATCAGGACAGAGGCGACGGCGCGTGAACCTGGAGCGCGTCTCATAAATGAACCGAAACCTACCTGCCTCACAGACCTGAGACATATATAGAAAGCTTGAAACTTCTATTTTTAAACAGAACAATTCAAAATGAAAGAAAACAGACTGTTCTCTGCTTATGTCATCTGTATGAAATGTGTATTTCTCTCACATCAACCTCTTCAGCTTCACACATTAAATATCGGCCTGTTCACATCGGCCATATTTTGACATCGGAACGATACCGATGTGTAAAAAAATGACCATATCGGCCGATATTATATCGGCGGCCGATATATCGTGCACCACTAAGTCTATTGCGTCTGCTTCGGATGTTTCTTCTTCACGTCATTCAATTCTACATTGGGTAACGAATGACGTCAAAAGAATAAATAGGACCTCCAGGAGGGCCGTTCGATCAGTAATACAGATAGGACAATCTATCGCTATTACTGTGAGGCGGTCCTCATTTACAGCCATATGCAGCTTCCCGGAGCTGTGGAGGATTTTACTGTGAGTTCATCAAATTTAAAGACTTTATACTTGTGACATCTAATATTTTCTCATGTATGTATTATTAAATTCACTCACACACTCACTTACACTCACTCACTTCACTCACACACACACACACACACACACACACACACACACACACATTTTTAATGACACCTTTTCAATGTTTTCAAGGATGCGGAGAGGGTGGGCCGTGTCACTCATGGAAATAGGGTGATTGTCCGTACTGTGAGAGCAAACTCTGTCGGCATGAGGGTTGCCTTAAGCCAGTCTGAGGAAGCTGTAAGTTTCATTGTGAAACACAGAGTAGTTTGCTTACCACCAATGTTTTAAATGTAATGACTTGTTGGACTTTTTTTCATAGATATTGCAGCAGTACTACCTGTCAATCAGGCCCCAGTATGTTGTGGCGGACAAAGGCTGCAACCGATTTTTTTTATCTCTGTGTCTGGAGAAAAGGTTCATAGCGTGTCCCAGGATATGAACCACCTCCATTCAATGTACATACCTACACAGATTCATGTACACATGTCTGAATGTATAAACTCAATTACATCTTGTCAGTCACAGTCATTTAACGATTAACATGTCCTTTTAAAAGAGTCATAACCTAGTATTACCTTGGATACCCACGCTCTATTATAGTCTTTCAGGCCCTTCTAAAAAAGAAAAGTGGAAAAAAAATAAACACAGAGCCTGACCCATATTTCTGAAGGCATTATTGTCTCGCGAGATCTGATGCGATATTTTGGTTGTCGTGGACGGTAATTTAATAATGCAAATGAGGGGCGCGTTGATTGGTGGCAGGAAGGAGGGGGGTTGACAACGCAGGTAACGCTTCAGCATATCATTCCAAAATGACATCATGGCGCAAGTTGTGAATGAACCCGACCTGGCCGCGACCTATGGGATTCAACCGTATATGTATGAGCCAGACTCTGAACCAGAGCTGGAAAGGGAAGATGTAGAGTCGATGGAAGGACGTCAAGTTCAGCTGCATGTCTGTGGTTCTCTGATTTCTCATTACTATGACTGCCATGCTCAGTTAGCGTAACTTTAAATGTAACTGCAATCTCAGTCATTTGTTGTTTGCAAAGTAGCAGCCATTCCCCATGTTTACCTCGAAGCTAATACTCCCGCTAGCATACAATAGCTGCATTAGCAGTTAGCTGCTGTTTGTTACACACAGTAGAGCAATAAAAACACAGACTTACGGTTTCAATTTCAGGCAAGTCTCTGATTGAAATTGAAAAGAACAGCTTTAACACATACTGTTTTACTAATCTGTGTAAATTTCTCTTTCAATAGGTACTACTCCATATTAAAATTGCTCAACAAGAGAGTGAGGGACACAATGTGATGAGGGATGGAATTTTCCTGGAAAAAAATCATTTACACTGTATGTGACACAACATCATCTGCAGAACTGACTGTCTGGGGCGAGCACTGCCTTGAAATTGAACAGTGGTATAGTATGTCAAACATATCAGTAAGACAATATAACAACATAACATACTTAACTACAACAAAACTACAACAAAAGACACTCTATGATCCAAGATGGCGGCGCGAGTACATCGCGAGGCTCGCGGTCTCTCCAGATTCTGTAATTTAGCAGTATTTTTCTTGCTCATTTCGGGTCTGTTCGTCCAGAACAGTTGTGCCTTAACATCATACACCCAAGGTGAGCTTTTGGATATTGGTTTGCGAATTTCCGACAGTTTTATGGACAACCTTCGACTCCTTCCTGAGATCGCCAGATCACCCGAGGCTATGCACTCTGCCCGGCCGGGCGGAAGTGCTCGCAGGCGCCGGCGAGATCGTAAACAAAGGCGGGGGAAGCGCGGAGGACTAAGAGCTAAGCTAAAGCTAACACCACACCGGCTCTCTTTACCCAGCATTTTCCTTGCCAATGTACGGTCGCTGTTGAACAAAATGGAGGAGATTCGACTCAACATCACATACAGCAAGAGACTTTTGAACTGTAATGTTCTAATTTTCACGGAAACATGGTTAAACAGCGGAATACCGGACAACGCTATTGAGCTAGCGGGACGCCATACATTCCGGGCGGATAGAACATTAGATGGCTCCGGTAAGACCAGAGGTGGTGGATTGTGCATTTACATTAACAAAGCTTGGTGCACAAACTCTGCTATTGTTGGGAGACATTGTTCAGCTAACCTTGAGTTTCTCATGGTTAAATGTAGACCGTTTTATCTACCGCGGGAGTTCACTTCCACTATTATAACTGCAGCCTATATTCCCCCGGATGCTGATGCCAAGTTTGCTATGAAAGAACTTCACGCAGCCATCAGTAAACAACAGACCGTTCACCCGGAAGCTGCGTTTATTGTTGCGGGTGATTTTAATCATTCAAACTTAAAGTCAGTGCTACCGAAATTTCACCAGCATGTTTCCTGTCACACCAGAGGAAACAAAACCTTAGACCATGTTTACACAAACATGGCTGAAGCTTACGTCGCGACACCCCTCCCCCACTTGGGACAGTCAGATCACCTTTCTTTGTTCCTCACCCCCAAATATGCACCTCTGATCAATCGCGTGAAGCCATCAGTGAAGACCATCAAGGTGTGGCCTGCGGGGGCAGATTTCTCACTCCAGGAAAGGTTTCTACACACAGACTGGAGTATGTTTGCTTCTCAAGCCACCAGTGGCTCTCACACGGACATTGACTGCTACACCTCCTCTGTACTGGATTATATTAATACCACCATTGACAGTGTTACAACCCAGAAGCAGATCACCACATACCCAAATCAGAAGCCATGGATGAACAGGGAAGTGCGACTCTTATTGAAGACACGCAATACTGCCTTCAGATCAGGAGATGCACAAGCCTATAGCACATCCAGAGCAAATCTGAAAAGGGGCATCAAAGAGGCCAAGCACTGCTACAAGCTTAAGATAGAGGGACACTTTTCCAACGCTGACCCTCGGCGCATGTGGCAGGGCATTCAGGCCATCAGTGACTACAAACCCTCTCACTCCACCCCCGCAGCCACTGATGTCAACTTCCTGAACGAGCTAAATGACTTTTATGCTCGCTTTGAAAGAGACAACAGAGAAACTGCCACCAAGCTCAAATCCTCAGCTGACCACCCACCGATCACACTCTCCTCCACAGATGTCTGCAATGCACTGAGCAGGATCAGCGCGCACAAGGCTGCTGGACCAGACAACATCCCTGGACGCGTACTCAGGGCATGTGCGGAGCAGCTCGCTGGGGTTTTTACAGACATTTTCAACCTGTCACTTGCCCAAGCAGCTGTACCAACATGCTTTAAATGCACTTCCATTGTGCCAGTGCCAAAACACTCCAGCCCGAAGTGCCTTAATGACTACCGCCCTGTAGCACTCACACCCATCGTAATGAAGTGCTTTGAGCGGCTGGTCCTGGCACACCTAAAAGACTCTCTACCATCCACATTGGACTCACACCAGTTTGCCTACCGTAGCAATAGGAGCACAGAGGATGCAGTCTCCATGGCACTGCACTCTGTGCTCACACATCTGGACAATAAGAACACTTATGCACGCATGCTGTTTGTTGACTTCAGCTCAGCATTCAACACTGTCATCCCAACTAAGTTAATAGCCAAACTTGGAGACCTGGGCTTCAACACCTCCATGTGCAACTGGATTTTGGACTTCTTGACCAACAGACCCCAGAATGTTCGATCAGGCTCCAACTGCTCCACATCCATCACACTCAACACTGGTGTACCACAGGGCTGTGTGCTAAGCCCGTTCCTCTACTCCCTCTTCACCTCCGACTGCAAGCCTGTGTACGGATCTAATTCCATCGTCAAGTTTGCGGACGACACTACGGTGATTGGTCTCATCAGCAACAACGATGAGACTGCCTATAGGGAGGAGATCAAGCACCTGGCCACATGGTGCACCGAAAATAACCAGCTCCTCAACACCACCAAAACGAAGGAGCTCATCGTGGACTTCAGGAAAGTGTCAAGAGGCACACACGACACCATCCACATCAATGGAATGGCTGTTGAGCGTGTCTCCAGTTTCAAGTTCCTGGGGACCCACATCTCGGCGGACATGACCTGGACAACCAACACCTCCAGCCTGGTCAAGAAGGCTCACCAGCGCCTCTTCTTCCTGAGGACACTGAGGAAGAATCAGCTTTCCTCCACTATCCTGGTGAACTTCTATCGCTGTGCAATAGAAAGCATCCTGACCAACTGTGCTACAGTGTGGTATGGGAGCTGTTCTGTTGCAGAGCGCAAGGCACTGCAGCGGGTGGTGAAAACCGCCCAGCGCATCACTGGGACTCCACTACCTGCCATCGAGCACATCCAGAGGAAACGCTGTCTGCATCGAGCTCGCAGCATCCTTAAGGACTCCTCTCACCCAGCCCACAGACTGTTTTCTCTCCTGCCCTCCGGCAGGCGTTTCAGGTGCCTCCGGACCAGGACCAGCAGACTAAAGAACAGTTTTTTCCCCAGAGCTGTCTCTTTATTAAACTCTAACCCTCATTGATCCCACTCCCCTCATATACTGATTGACTCTCCACTCCCCTCATATACTGATTGACTCTCCACTCCCCTTATATACTGATTGACTCTCCTCTCCCTCCTCACACCTGCCTCCATTTTGTTATTTGCAATACTATAATGTTCATTTGCACTACTGACTGTTATTACAGTAACAACTGTTTACATATGCATCTTGCACTACTACCTTGACTGGAATATGCTCAATTTGCACTGCCGACTGTTTATTTACAGTACCGACTGTTTATATATACATTGCAATATCGTACCTTAACTGTAATATGCAATTACTTTCCACTGCACTTTCACTCGGATAGCTTCTGTCCAACTTTATTTGCACTACTTTAAATCCATTGTTATACTGCTCATTAGCCTAACTTATACATATATCTATTTGTTAAATTCTGTTTATAGTAATAGCCATCTGTATATTATGCTCACATTCTGTTTATAGTAACAGCCATCTGTATATATATTCATAGTACATATCTATCTGTAAAATTCTGTTTATAGTAACAGCCATCTGTATATTATATTCAGTACATATCTATCTGTAAGCATTCTGTTTATAGTAATAGCCATCTGTATATTATTATATTCAGTACATATCTAGCTGTAAACTCTGTTCACAGTAATAGTTATCTGTATATTATATTCATAGGACAATCTATCTGTAAATTTTTGTTTATAATAGTATTCAACTCTATATTTATTCAGTACATATCCATGTTCTGCACTTATGGAACCACTGTATATCCTGCACTTGCTGCTATTGCACTTCTGGTTAGACCTAAACTGCATTTCGTTGCCTTGTACCTGTACTTGTGTAATGACAATAAAGTTGAATCTAATCTAATCTAATCTAAACTTGAGTTCACAATCATTCAGTCTCAAGGTAGAGACCTGCGCGGGGCGGATTTTTCCACAATCAAGTTTCGTCCCGCTCCCGCCCGCAAAATCCCGCGGGTTAACGTATTAGTTTTTTTTTTATAATACATTGCATATTCTGCCTGCTACTCTGTTATTTTTTTCACTTGCTCCCCTGTTGAATATAAATGTAAAAAAAAATAAAAAAAAGAAACGGAAAATAAACAAATGTTTCGTTTTATTTGCGTTTAATTCAATGGATGAACATGAACAATGAACGTAGAACATAGAAATGTAAAAAATAAAATTAAAAAATACCATAATTGTAGTATAGCCTAATAAATGATATAATAATAATAAACCTGGATTTCTTTCATGTTCAAACAGAAAAGTAGCCTATGTATAGGGCCTAATACTGCTTAAGAGCCCACTAATACTGGCCTCTTTGCTTTTAGCAATTCCTTCAAACATTAAACAAAAACTATCCTTATTCCTCAATAACAAAATAGACCAATTTTAAATATTTAGCTAAATGAAAAAAGAAAAAAAACCTGTACGACTACTGAATGTGCCCATGCAGGAATAGCGTGTCGTTCACAGATGAGGGCTTCAGATTAATCCGTCTCTGCTCCAGTATACGACCGCAAATACTGAAAGCCCTCTCCGATGGTGCGCTGGAAGCTGGAATGCAAAGTACATGGCGTGTTACTTTGCTTAATCTCGGAAATTCTTGACATCGTCTTTTCCACCACTGGAGGACATCATTGGGTCTGTGTGCTTCTAATCCATCCAACTTGACCTTCAAATATCTCGCTATTTCAGAATCGAATGACACGTCGCTGTCCATGGTATCATCAGCATCCTCCCATTCCGCAAAGTCTTGAAAAGTCCTTTTTGATGGCGGTGGTTGTAGGCTTTCCTCTGTGTTATCCTCATCAAACCCCAACTCATCAACTAGCACTTTGACGGCAAGGATCACAGCTTGTCTTTCATTGTCATCAATCACTTTTAACTGACGGAGTTTGGGAGTGAGGAATGTAGCTATTTTGTAGAGCATATGAATTCCATTTGGTGCCGAATTTTTCTGAGACATTAGTTCCTCCAGACGTTGCAGACAAGTGGATGCAATTTCACTGAGAATGCAGTCAGTCCTGGCTGCCTCGCAGTGATTTCTTAGTTTTACGGACCACGGAAGTACTAGAGACGCACTCAGGGCTGTATTATCTGACTCCAAGTCATTGGTTGTGTCTTTGAACGGCTTCAAAAAAGTCACCAGGGTTTTAAGAATATTCTTGTCAATGCACCCTACTTTGTCATACTGTTTATTATCCAGCAGGATTGTTGCAATCTCATCATACTGTTGAAACACAGAATCTAACATTTCAAAATTAGAATTCCATCGTGTTTCCACTGACTGCTTTAGAGATTTAGTTAGCTTCACTTGCAGGCCGGAATGTTTGAAGTAGGTGACAAGTTTTTTCACGTCTTTCAGAAGTTGGCCAACTTCGGGTGTTTTGTCCATCTATTTTAGTTATCCTTGTTGCTTGTGCATTAAATAAATAACGGTTTATTTGTTATTTTTATTTATATATTATTTATAATTATTTTTTTTCGCAACCCGCACACAATAATATCTTGCCGCCCGCACCCGCATTCACCCATTAAATATTGTCCCGCGCCGCACTCGGTTGCGCTGGGTCCCGCGGGTCCCACGGTATTCCCGCGGGAGTGCAGGTCTCTATCTCAAGGCACTGCAGTCTTTGTTCCAACCACATCCTCAGTCACTCAAAACTGTGAAATAATTGGCGCACAAATAACAAACACTTATATCTGTCCATTAAAACATCCCATTACCATGTCACTATCCAGCTCAAAAATACTGTGTGAAAAATGTAAAACTCAATTCAAATCAACTGCAATCCAAATTAAAACATATGGAAACCTAACCATGAAATCTACGTCTGGCAAAATTTTTACAGCTAAAATTGGCAATAGCATTATTGGCACACTTGTTGATTTAAAACGCAGCAGATCTGATGATGATATTGTTGATTCTCTACTTGAACTACCATAAATAAAAGTCACAACACACAATGAGTTTATCATAAAAATTGAGCCAATAGAGATCAACACCACTACAATGACTGATGACGAAAGAGCTGGACCATCTACACCATGCTTCAAAGATAGAGACTTACTTCAAATTTATACACCACCACACAGTACACATCCTACACCAACTGACACATCTCCTTATGCTATTGAAGACACACAAACTGACATAGAGCCACCATCCAACACACCACTTGTACAAGAACCAAAACATGCAAACAAAAACTTGAGATCTGTAGGCATACAATTAAAAAAAAAGATTTTTTTTTTTTGTCGCTGCATGAAAATGTTGTTTTGTTTTGGCTTAATCATATTGTCAAATACTTGTGTAGTGTTATGTTATATATTTTGATGTTATAGTTTGATCACCTTTGCAGGTATTTGTGATTACCATTGTTGGTATGATTATAATTTATGTATCTAATGTGTATTTTTTTTTTTTTTTTTACATTTGCAAATATTCATAATTAAAATGATTGCATGGAAGAAAATTTTTTTCATTTCTTGTTGCAAATATACTTGACATTAAATTGATTTAAACTAAGAGCAAAACTGTCCCTTATTTATACTACAATATATTTTGTTCATTCTTGTAATGCAAAATTGAATTTTCAGCATCATTACTCTAGTCTTTAATATCATATGGTTTAGAATTCATTTTAATATGCTGATTTGCTGCTCAAGAAATGTTTTTTTTTTTACTACAGAAAACAGTTGTGCTTCTTATTGTAGTTTGAAAACTGAAATACAAAATATTTTAAACATGTTCAAAATAGTTATGTTAGCTAAGAAACATCATATATGCAATAGTGCCAATTATATCCCTACTTAAGCAAATGTGATACATTATAGAACAGTGCAATAAAAAATAATATTGGCATAGACTACCTTACATTTTAAATGCAGTAGACTATTATGTTTTTGTTCCTTCAAAAATAAATAGTTCCAAAAAAGTAACATGTTTAAGGGCCCTATTTATAAGCCGGTATGGCTTCTGGGTAGTCCTTTTTGCAGGAACTTGTTGTTCTGTGAATAAACAATAAACAAACAAACAAACAAACAAACATCTGGGGCCGTATTCATAAAGATTTTTAAGGCTAAAAGTAGCTCCTAACTGGCGAATTTAGGAGCAACTCCTAAAAATAATGGGCATGTCACTCCTAACTTTAGGACTATTTTTTTTTTTTCTTTTGACTAAGAGTAATTCAAGAAGCATTTTAGCCCTAAAAGTAGCACCTAAGTCTGGGACAGCTTAAAGAAGTCGAGAGGACTCCTAACTCACTAAGAGCTATTCATAAAGGATCTTAATGGCCGCGCGACGTGTTGGAGACACTCAATGACACGGAGTTATTACAAAGGATATTACAGAGGATAATTCTTATTACATTTATTTATTTATTTTATTGTCATGTAGGCCTATTATTACACTTTAATGTAAGCATATTGTTTATGACATTTGTTTCTTAATTCATTACATTCATGACAAGAAGGAATTTTTTAGAATTCCATGAAACAATAGTGATATTATATATTTAATATTATATGCCTACCTGTTGCCATGCTTGCCCGCTTAAAGGCTGCAATCTCAAACCTCGAATACGATTGTAGCACATACCACCGCCTCTCGCAGAAGATCGTCTGGGCTCCGCGACACAAGCGGGAATGCTGCATTGATCTGCGAAATACTCTCCCATGTCTCACGCTTAGTTTTGCTTGATATCCCAGTGCCGCATTTCCCTTTTATTATGTTTTTTTTTTTTTTCAGCACCAACTGGGCCAGCAGCAGTAACTGATCCTGCATCCAGCTTTCTTTTCCATTTTGGCAAGTTCATAATCCACTGTCATTCAACTATTACTATACTTCAATACTTTAAGTAGTCTATTTAGGCTAATAGGATGTCAATTAACCAAGCAAGTGTTATGCAAGTGTCGTTTTTCATTATTAGGCAAGTGGCGGTTTTCCTTAGGTTATTAGGCTACCTTGATTTAATTTAATTTAATTCACGATTTTTCTCTCTTTTAAAATTACACTTCACGAGGGCCTGCACAAACATGCCATTATATGTGCATTTCGATGACATTACTATTATTATTTTGCAGAGATGGGGGACTCGAGTCACATGACTTGACTCGAGTCAGACTCGAGTCGCAAATTTAAGGACTTGAGACTTGACTAAATTAAGAAAATGACTCGACTTTGACTTGAGATCCAATGACTCAAGACTTGACTTGAACTGTATGAGTCGAGAATGACTTGATATACATTTTTATATAAATCATCGCAACATCAATTGTCTTGATGAACAAAATGAAAGCAACTGAACCATTGATGCCAGTCATCAGATTCTGCGTGATTGCGTGACGCTGCACAAGCCCAGAAAAAAAAAACATACATCGCAGTGAGCACGCTAAATACAAAAACATCTCCCAGCATAGTTTCTTTTTGGATATAAACACTAGAAATGTTTTGCACTAGACACTAGAAATTCTTCTAGAAACTAGAAGATTTGCTGTACGCATAATAACAGGCAAGGGATATCGGACGACCATCACAACCTCGAACAGTCGAACTTCATTCACCACGTCTAAAAGTAAGCTATGGCTCGTTTAACCTGTTTGTTATAGTTGATATAACAACTAATTTGACTATCTTTAAATCTAGAGAGAATACACAATTCTTTATACACAATTATGTTTTCAAATGTTGTCAATATTCAAATGAAAATTAATGATGGCATATGTTTTGTATAACATTTGCCACATTTCTTTCCAATCATGCTTTAAAGCCAAATATGTCGTTCTTTCCAATGACAAAAAACAACATAGAAAACTGTTGATGTTTTGTCGTGTTTTATGTTTCTCTTAAAGCAGGGTTAGATGTTATCAGGGGGTTGGGGGCAAAATGCCAGCAGAATTAATATGCACCCAAAATTCTAAATGTGGTGGAAAAATTGCCCTATATGAGTTATTTTCATAATTATAACATATGATGTTAAAAAATATTTCCAGAATATTGGCGTGATTGCAAATGTGATAATGATTTTATAAAACAGTTCAATAAGTGATAATGTGATGTGACATTTTAGACATAATATTCCAAATATTCTCTGTTTTTGCTCTATTTCTCCGATGACAATAGTTCCAAACAAGCCACAGAAAGAGTTATGCGTATTTGTGATTCAATTGACTTGGACTTGCTTGAGACTTGAAGGTTAAGACTTGAGACTTGCTTGTGACTTGCACATGTGTGACTTACTCCCACCTCTGTTATTTTGTGTAGGACCCACAGACATATTTAGATGTTGTAATTTCATGATTTGGTGCGTCTGTGTTATGTTCCGTGTGATGCCCTGTCATCTAACAACCAATCACCGTGATCATTGCGAGGAAGCTCGGCATGAGAATTGACGTCATTCATAGCAACGAAGACTCACTCTTAGTTTAGGAGTTGTCATTTTTCCTTACTAATGGTGCGTTCAAGTCATCTCGTATAGATCGTATTTACGAGTTGAATGCACATGAACGCCATCACAATGTCGTAAATACCAGTGGGGAGCTCGGGATTTTCTTAAAGCCCCGATCTGTACGAGTTGGGGGCGTGTCAGTGAGAAACATGGCGGAATCAATGAATGCAAAGTCTGTAGTTGAGCAAAGTGATAGTAAAATATATCACTTACAGGTTTAGCAGTGACATTGTAAGGCTTTTTCATTTATAACAAGCTCTCTGCACAAAATATGATATAGCCTACTTGTAATATAACAATTATATATATACTAATTATATAATGATACAGTTAATTTACATTGGCCTCATAAGTTAATTCAAAACATAAAAAGAAAAACACACCCGATGCGCATTCTTTGTTCTTCATTTTCTATAAGCAGAGTTAACAAAACTTGCTATATTTTCGTGTTATTCATTAAAAGAAGGTACACCACCATCTTGCTCCGACGAAACTGACTTGAACGCACCTCACGTCGTCAACACGACTTCCCACCTCGTACGTACGAAATTCCCAGGAGGACTTGAACGCACCATAAGAGTAGGTCTGAAAGCCGTTATGAATAACTTTTAAGAGAAAACTCCTAGCTAAAATCTTTTAGTGCGATTTAGGAGTACTCCTAGTGGTAAGATCAAATTCTTTATGAATACGGCCCCTGAACCATCAGCACAAACAGCATTTTCTTTTAACAAAGTTTAATTCCTAAATAAACATTTCTGAATGAACTGATTTGAATGAATGGTTCAATGACTCTCTCAGACATGAATTAGGCTACCTCCACTGAAGCAAGTGTAAAAACAACACTGCTTTTCAATTTTGATATGGTGAGTATCAAATAAAATGTACACTTGCACCAATAATGTTATATAAATAATACAGTAATATTAATATAATTAAGTGTGTTACTTACAGAGCTAACTCATTAGTCAGAGCATATATAGAACCATTAAATTTAATTAAGAACATTTCACTACACATAATAATCAATATGACACTTTTTCTTTATTCTCAACATGTATCAATAACGTTAAGCTCTCTGAAATGAGTAGATGTAACACGCATACCTTTCATATACTGTAAACCACACGTTCAACATGTTCCTCATCATACACTGCCAATTAATTGAGCAGAGTTTGGAAATCTTAAATGGGTAATATCCAATGAGGGACCTATACAAAATATACTGGAGCTCCCCCTCTTTAAAATAATAATAATGTTTATATTCTGTAAAGTAATAAAAATGTTTGTCTTTTTTTAGTACTCCCCATAACTATTTATAATGTTCCTAAACTTGGACATGTGCCGAGTCGAATGGTTGCTCTAAGTTTAGCAAGTTGGGAAATCTTATTTTTATATGATGAACTTCCCAAAACTATTTTCTATGAAATTAGAGTCTTTCGGTTTAATTTTTAAATAAATACTTGTACGAGTGAGTCATGCAATGCTATTGTGGTTAGGAACTATAAATTAAGGTGTTTCATTAAATGGGATGCTTATCAGTGTTGCTCACTATGCCTTTATAGAGTATATAGAGTGTGTGAGTTACGCAGTCTCAGATCGCACATGGACGCTAGTGAGGCAAGAAGCTCTTGTTTTCTTCACTCTTTCCAGCTAATATTGGTATGTTGAAAAGTGCTCAATTGGTTAAAGTTCACTGAGTAATGATTGAGTAATGAACACAATGTGTTGCTCAATTTATTATACACATGTATGTTGTGTATTGTGAATTTTCAGCGATGCACATGGAGCTAACTAGTGATTTGTGCACTGTGTATAACATGCAAAGAGGTTTGCACAACAGATAATATTCTGATCAAATTGTCCCATGTCTTTAATAATTACAGTCGTTGGAAGCCATCTTGCTGTCTGCAGTGTGGAATATCTTCAGAACTGGATCTACTACTAGTACATATCGGTGCGTCTCATTGTGTTTCTTAAAGAATTCTGATTTATCAAACTGATTCTAACCTATTGTATTGCAGTTTTGCTCTGTTTTGACTATTTTTCAACATGCAGACATTTAATCAAGTTTTAAATGAAATGCAAACTACATATTCACAGTGGACAGAAAAGCTTCAAGCTGTACTAATTGCAACTTTTTGTCTGTATATTTCTGCAGTTGGACGTGCTGAGTTGGAGGGTTGCTCTATGTCATTTTGTGTTTCCTGGATGGCACAAGGATATTTGTCAGTTGGTGTAAGAAGTGTACTGTGTGGTGGTGTAAGCATTTGCAGTAAAGTTTGATCAGACTCTGTATCATCAAAGTATTGTTCAGACTATCCAGTTTTGAGTGACTGAGGTTGTGGTGAGAACCAAGATTGCAGTGCCTTGAGATGGAATGCTTGTATATTCAGTGTCTTTTACTGTCCAATGTGAAGGCACTGTTCACACCAGATGTTCTCACTGCAGAACACAAAATCCAGGGGAAAGAGTTGGATCCAGATGTCAGATCGTGAGCTCCCCTGTATTTAACGGAACTTCTATCGCCCTACAATCCATCTCGCTCTTTAAGATCACTAAATTCGAGGCTTCTAGTCATTCCTAGGATATCTAAGTCCACTAAAGGAGGGAGGGCGTTTTCACATTTAGCTCCTAAACTGTGGAATGGCCTTCCTGATATTGTTCGAGTCTGTCTCAGTTTAAAACTAGATTAAAGACGCATCTCTTTAGCCAAGCATTCACATAATACTTACCTTTTATACTACAGTTGAATCAGATTGAATGCATTAATATTATGAACAGCAGCTACGCTAATTATTTCCCATCTGCTTTTCTGTTGTTATCTCGGGACGCTAGTCCCGAGGTAAATACAGATCGTCAGCTCTAGTTTGTATCCAGCCTCTCATGGAAACTACAGATGCCCCAACACCCATGAAGAGACGACTCGACGCCTGTGAAGAGACGACTCGACGCTGGCGATATGTTTATGCCCTAAATCAATACATGATTAACTAACTGTATTTCTCTATGTACATTTCTGAAATGCACTTTCTGTAAAGCTGCTTTGAAACCATATGTATTGTGAAAAGCACTATACAAATAAATTTGAATTGAATCGTCTGATGTCTTCAACTTTTTTACTTTTGTATCTTTTAATGAAAGAGTTTTTAGTATATAAATGTGTATGTGGTTAATGATTAGTGCCTCAACTCAAATAAAATGGTTCATTTGGTCTCAAAAATGACCATAGATGGGACAATACTATAGAAGCAGTTTTTGCTTAAAGGAGTATTCACTTAAAGGAAAATTATTTACTCTCTCTCAAAGTGTTCCAAACCTGTATGAATTTCAACAATAAGGAATATACACTGCTCAAAAAAATAAAGGGAACTCTAAAATAACACATCCTAGATCTGAATGAATGAAATAGTCTTATCAAATACTTTTTTCTTTACATAGTTGAATGTGCTGACAACAAAATCACAAGAATTATAAATGAAAATAAAATTGATCAACCCATGGAGGTCTGGATTTGGAGTCACACTTAGGGATGATAACCGATGACCGTTTGACCGATCTCTAAATTAGGCTATTATAGACAGTGGACTAAACGCTACTACTGTTAGCCATCTCATTCCAAGATCTTTTTGTGTGAATTGAACAAATCCCTCACACTCAATTTTTCATAACTCGCCTGTTTGTACTTAATAAACTAATAAAAACATTTGGCGTGAGGTCACAGCGTTTGGGTTCGCGCGCTCACAAGGGGCCTGTACCATGAAGGTAGCTGAACAAACTCTGGGTTACAGGATTAGTTTTGAGTTGACAAAACCAAACCGATGCAATCAGGCTTTATTGGCACCATGATGCTGATCATCCACTTTCTCTGCCAACTCAGGCTTTGATCCTCAAGCAATGATTACTCCACGCGCGCGTGCACATAAAAGAGTGACGTCGACACTGAACAACCAATCGCGGGTAGAGCGAGAGCGATAGATTTTTCCGCGGAGGAGCAAGAGATTATTATAATTACGATATATTTAAATATGTATTTCAAGCTCGAAACAATACGGTCTCTGTGCCAAAGCAAGAGAAGACTGTTGGAGAAAGATTGCTGATTGTTAATGTGTAAGTTAAACAAATACGTTCTATATTTATGCAAAATTATGTATGTATATAGCCTATGTGTGTAATATAGCCTATTTTTATAATATATAAAAAATTTGCATGTATGTACTGAGAAAGATTAATGGAGGAAATGAAGAAGACACTCTGTCTGTGTGTTCTGAGACAGTTGCTGATGTGAATGCACTGGGCTTTTTATTATGGCAAAGATTTGAATGTGTGGCTGTTACAACCCCTTGGCTCAAGGAGCAATAACATGAATGGGGAGGCCAAACACATAATCAAATTTGTACAAATAAGTATTTTAATTATAAAACAGACATAACTACATTTACAGTAAAAAATCTACAAACACAAAACAACCACATCAAGCCTTGGACTGGAGAGGATGAAAAGTCAGCATGTCCACCAAGCAACAAGACCAGCAGAGACCAAGCCCAATTGTTTTCCTCTCGAGGGTGAGAAAACCAGCATCTTATAAGCAGCATGGTTAATCAACCAGTTCTCCACACCTGCGACACATCAATTAACCTGAAGACACAAAAAGTGTTACCCAGAGAGACACCTACTGGCAAAACAAAGCACCACAGCCCCTTGGATCATCACACCTCCCTCCCAAAGACAGAGGCCCTTATAAAAGGTACTCTGTAAACATAATACAAAAACACATACAAAACATAATCTAATTCACAAAATGAGATTTAATCAGATTTAAAAATCAAACAAAACTATTGGATCCACTTACCCTCTCTCACTCACCACCTACCCTTCATCAACTCCACCTCGCAATGCTCTCAGGCGCATTGAGAACACAAATGAGGTGAAAGAAACAAAGACAAGAACCAACAATAGTTTTATAGATTACTCGTGAGCTTGTAACAAGGTATTTACTTTTCAGCTTCATGCGGTATTAGACGCAAGACCAACGGCCTTTAGATCCACGGTTTTAAACTTATTTCTCAATATGGGGCATTCCTTTTTCCAATGACCCTTTTCCAAACAATACCTGCAACTCAAATCCGGATCTACTTTTCCAGTGTACTCGGATTTGTTCGGACTCAGTCGCACTACATTTCCGCTACCATCTTCCTTTTTATAAAAAGAATCACCGGTGTTTTTATGAATTAGTACATATTCGTCCGCAAGAATGGCAGCCTCAGCAGCCGTTGTCACTTTATGTTCATTTACATACATAGCAACACGCTCTGGAATGATGTTTTTAAACTGCTCCAAAACTATTAGATTAGAAAGCTCTTCAAAGGTACTAACACACAATGATGTACGCCAACGATTAAAAAGACTTGCCAATTCCCTTGCCACTTCAACGTGTGTTTTACGCTCATCTTGACTCCAACCCCTAAACCGTCGCCGATACGCCTCAGGGACAAGTTCATAGGCTTTCAAAACAGCCTCTTTTACTACTTTATAGTTCTTTCGGTTTTCAGAAGAAAGGGAGATGAAGGCTTCCTGAGCTTTACTTTCAAAAACACTTTGTAGTAAGAGTGTACGTTCCGCGTCGCTCCAGCCTCTATCCTCAGCCAAGCTTTCGAACAGAGAAAAAAACACATCTGGATCTCGATCATTGAATTTAGGTAAGAGTTTAATCATCTGTACTAGACCGGTCATTCGATTTCCACTCGCCCCTGCAATTCCCTGATCATTTAAGGAATCACCATTACCACCAGAAAGCTTTCCTTGTCCGATCAAATGTAACCGTTCTGCGTCCTGAGCTAATTTCATCTCCTCCATTCTTTGTTGCATTCTGAAAGTTTCAAATTTGCGTTCTTGTTCTCGCTCTTGGCTTTTCAATTTCTGTAACTCAAGTTCTCTGTCCAATTCACGTTCTTTATTTTGTATCTTAAGGATTTCTAACTGTTGCTCATAGGTTAACCTTTTAGGATCTAACAACGCATGAGGTGTCGAAGTACCTTCAGGTATGACCTCCTCATCAGACTGTGACTCTGAAGTCAAAACCAACATCTCTCTTAATTTCTCCTCTACAGCCCCTCGCAGAGGTTTTACCTTAGTACTTTTTGTTAAAGCCAATTCAAAATCAAAATGTTCAGCTACTTTAAACAATTGCTCTTTTGAAAGACGCTCTAACTTACCCATCGTAGGAGCAACAATAAAATCCTGTAACAAATCCATTTTAATTTTACTTTGTTACTAAAAAGAACGTTTGAACAATAAAGTATATAATACTCACCAAAGCCAACAGATCACACTTCAACTGCCAGAAAAATTCGTTAAAGCCACCCCGTATCTAAATAATATACATACACAACTAATTATACTCAACCCTGGTCTTCGGCACGCCCACATGCAGCTCAACTGCTAACCAGTCTACCCGCGTCCGACGCACCAAAAACAACAAACTAAAATAAAAAAATAAAATAGCAAAAAGCATTAAGCGCTCTTCAGCCTAACACGGGGTTATTTTTGGCTTATGCAGTCTAAACCGCAACATCTGAGCAATTTAGTGCAACCGCTGGACAATTCTCTCTCCAGTCCAAAGCCACTAATCAAAACAAAAATACTTTCATATGGCACTCCCCAAAACTTATTTTACTCAACCAATAATTAACCTAAAGAATAAACCAAACTGTAATTCTAAAGAATTACCCAAATCACAATTCTAATTAAAGAATCATCCAAATCACAACTCTAATTAAAGAATTGTCCAAATCATAATTCCAATTAAAGAACTATCCAAATCATAATTCTAATTAAAGAATCATCCAAATCACAACTCTAAAGAATTGTCCAAATCATAATTCTAATTAAAGAATCATCCAAATCACAACTCTAATTAAAGAATTGTCCAAATCATAATTCTAATTTAAGAACTATCCAAATCATAATTCTAATTAAAGAATTACCCAAATTATAATTCTAATTAAAGAATTATCCAAACCCTAAGCCAATTTAGTTAATCTCGAACGAGCCCCCATATGTTACAACCCCTTGGCTCAAGGAGCAATAACATGAATGGGGAGGCCAAACACATAATCAAATTTGTACAAATAAGTATTTTAATTATAAAACAGACATAACTACATTTACAGTAAAAAATCTACAAACACAAAACAACCACATCAAGCCTTGGACTGGAGAGGATGAAAAGTCAGCATGTCCACCAAGCAACAAGACCAGCAGAGACCAAGCCCAATTGTTTTCCTCTCGAGGGTGAGAAAACCAGCATCTTATAAGCAGCATGGTTAATCAACCAGTTCTCCACACCTGCGACACATCAATTAACCTGAAGACACAAAAAGTGTTACCCAGAGAGACACCTACTGGCAAAACAAAGCACCACAGCCCCTTGGATCATCACAGTGGCATAAAAAAGGGACTGGCCCTTACACATCTCTTTTATTGTAGGATTTTTCACAACCTTCCCCAGAAACTGAGGCCTCTACCTCAATGGCCTTCAGAAGAAATGTGAACAAATGTGAACAAGGTATCAGCATAAATATGCCCCTCATAAATATGCTTTAAAAAATTAAAGATGTTAGGAAGTTAAGTCTTGCTTTTCATTTAATGCCAGGAAGAAGCTTGTGTCTGCGACTTTCTTGCCGATTCTTGATTATGGGGGCGTAGTACGACGTATCAGCATGCTGATATGGAAATGAAATGGGTTCCTCTCTGCTTATGTAGGCTAATTTGTGTGAAGTGTACATTTCTCATAGGCACGTTCACTACTGGGAAGATGGCGAGTCAGCATCGTTGTTAGTTTCACTTTCTCTGGCAGCTCAAAATCAAATGTAGCCTAAATGCCTTGTCCTTGTGGAAGATAAAATTCGCTCTTCAGACCTAGAAAACTTGAAGATACCAGAAAAGAAATCGATGGTCTTGTTCGTGTCCCTCATCCCTCTCAAAGCGCTGCTCACTCAGAATGCCCGCAGTGATGTTCGTTAGAAAATACGTGAAATAAGTAGGGCTACACGTGCACGACTAAAGTTTTTTCTCTAGTCGACTAGTAGTAGGTGGTGTAGTTGTCAAGTTTATCGGCACAGCCCTAGTGGTAGCATTGGATCTGAACAGGAAGGATAACTCTGGGAGTTGAAGGGGTGTGTCGCGATTCTGCCTTCTCACACCGCGACACAGGTTCATGGATCTGACTCCTGAGTGTCGCAAATTTATTTTAATATCATATATTGTTAAAGCCCTTCATTTCTGCTTTTATAACTGAGGGGATTATAATCAGAGGAAGGTTAAATTTAAAATAAAAATGTTTAAATGTAATATATTTTTCTCCTGGTCCTTATTTTAAATAGGTCATGAAAAATATAAATTATTATCGATATCGACCGGTATGAAACACTTGTATTGTGATAACATTTTCAGCCATATTGCCCAGCCCTAGCTACAATGCAAGACCCTTCTTCAGAAAGCCACAAGGCAGCGGAGGACAGAGCTGTCACCATGGCAATAGACCTAGGTCCCAGACCAACCACTGGCAGAAACTATAGACAGCTATATAAATGCCTCATTCATTCAGAAACCATGGAAAAGGCCATCCTCATCCTGTAACCACCACGGCATGTCCAGCGAAAGTCCCCTGCATCATCCTCGTCCACACCCTTTACAATGTGCCAAACGGATGCCGCACAAGGACAGCTGGACACACCTACTTCTGAGTTACAGGAGCTGCTGTCTCGAACAAAACTCAATTGAGGAGTACTTGTCTATGAAGGACAAACCTCTGACTCCTTGCCTGATGCAACCCAGCATCAAACCCCTCCAAGGGAGGAGCATCCCTTATAATCAGTCGACACCCCAGAAGCAGCCAGACATTGTTGGATGGAGCAACGGGCCAACATGCCCAACAGTGAAACCTCTACCAACACAACTCAGACAAGTCCAAGTCAGTGCCGCCACAAAAGCAAAGTGAAACTGCAATCATCAGACTTCTGGTGACGTTCCAGCAGAACAGAGGGCTAACAACCACCTGCTGCCCTCCTGCCATCATCACTAGGTCAGTCTGAAACTCTTTTCACACAACAAAATCTACATAACGGACGGACAACAACGTTTAAAAGAGGGAAATTATGTAGCATTTTTGACCAATCAGACACACATATATTTGTTATTTAACAAATAATCTCTTATCCCCCTCACCTAACCAAAGGGACAACTTTGTGCTGCCTAAATCTTGATTTTCTGATTATCATTGTACTTGATAGTTATCTATATTTTGATATTATGTATGTATAAGATTTGTTTGACTTAGTTAATTTAAAGCTGCAAATATTTTGTTGTTTCAGATATAAAGGTAAAGAGGACTTGAAATGTCAAATATGTGATCGTCCATGCAAAAGGCTGGAAAGACATTTAGCTTTAACGCATCATCTACCAGTAAGCTCTCTCTCTCTCATTTTCTGTATTTATATTATTATAGCTTATCCAATATTGTGTAACATGAATTAGTAATTTGTTTTGAACTTAAACGTGACTTAATATGATGCTGTTTTTTAACTGAAGACTCTTCGATCATTTTAGGGTTTTATTCTGAAGCAATGTTCTTATTCAGAGTTTCTGCAGGTCCTTAACAATTCTTAAATTTGGTTTGATCAAATTTAAGACTAAGTCTCAAATAGCGCATCAAAAGTCTTAATTATTTTATGATGTCTTACATTTGCTAACTGAAAAGATTAATACACAACAAGGGATGGGCATTTTTGTTAATTTCTCATTTCGATCATTGACAGGCCTTAAAAAACGAGTACTCGAGTATTCAGGGGGCGGGGCATGTGCAAGGGGCGGGGCATATGCAGGGGGCGGGGCATGTGCAGGGGGCGGGGTGTGTCCGTCATTAAAATGAAAATATTTTAAGACTGTTGCGCTAATTAATGTTGACAAATAAAAATATGACATGAAAACATGTCTATGAAAACAACATATGAATAGAAAAAAAAGAACAGCTAGATTATGAACATTAAAGGAGAACTCCGGTCAATTTTAACATTGAGCTCATTTTTTTGTACATTTGGAGTGCTGTCAATACAGAGAACAATGAAAAAAGTCAGTGTAGCCTACACCGTGTTATCCTCTTTTTAAAATTTGCACCCTGTTGACTTATGGCTCGTTTCCACTGAGTGATACGGTACAGTACAGTACGGTTCGGGTCGGGTCGGTAAACCATGAATCGGCTTGCGTTTCCACTGCCAACAGTACCCTTACTTGATAGGCGTGGTGTAGCGCCGGAAAGAAGCGATCTACGCCATTTTCGCGAGAAGAAGAAAGCGACATAAGTAACATCAATTGATGTCTTACACAGTAGATCTTGTTCTTGCCTCTCAGTATGTGGCTGTTTGTCACAAGAAGACAAGCACCGACATTAGGCGTTTCTCAATACCAAGTACGCAAAGTTTGGACTTGCCAATGTGACTCCCGAGGACGTGAGTCCGGTAATTCTGCAAATGGAACAGCGCGTTCTTGAAAGCGTCACTCAGCTCGCTCTGCTAACTTACTCCGCTTACCTATGTACATTTTAGGCAACAATAAAACCAAATATGTTATAAAACAAACCACTCTGCCTCTTTTCGTTTTCATTCAAAGAAATCTTAAACATAGCCACAGCACACACATGTGGTTCAGGCAAGTTGCAATGCATATTGATATTCACTGCATGTATAACGTAGCCTACCATTTATAACAAAACGAAATATAAAACAACCCTGCCTCTTTTCGTTTACAGTTTTAAAATATTAAACATATAAATATGGTCCAGGCAATATGTGCATTTGTTACCATCTTCTCTGTAAACAAACAAACAAAAAAGACAAAACAACCCTCTCTTTTTGTTAAATTTAAGTTTTATCAATAATAGCATTATAAAAGTATTGTGAAATGTACAAGAAGCTATAACTTACAATAAGAAATAAAGCAAACAATTCAGTCAAACATACTAAGTCAGCGTGTACATTACAGCCTAAATATATAAAGTTAAGAAACTTAATTTAGCCCTCAGCCAAAACGATCGGCCAGGGAACGTCGTAACAAAGTGTAAATTAAATATAACGTAATATTCAAACAATTGATACAAGCCCATTTAAATTTTAATCCTGCGCTGCGCAAAAGTTCAGTTATAAGAATGTTGGCCTAATAGTTAGGCTAATTTAGCCTACTTTTAAAACGTTTATGTATATTTTTTCATATTTGTTTATATAAATTTTATTTATATTATTAGGCCCATTTATTCGTTTTATTTGACAGCAGTTTGTGTGTACAATGGATATACGCCCATTTAAATTTTAATTGTGCGCGTTGCGCAAAAGTTCACTTATCAAAATTCTGGCCTAATAGTAAATTTACTTTTTAAATTTTTATGTAGGCTATATTTTTGTTTATATATTGTTATTTATATTATTAGGCCCATTTATTCGTTTCATTTTACAGGACTTGTGTACGTAGGCTATATTCCTTCTTACATAGGTCTAATTTGTAATTTGAAATAAAACATTTCTATTCGAAAAATGTTGTTGCTCATTAGTTCTTTAGGAGGTAAGGCTGTGGTCTAAGATTTGAGTGGAGTGTGGAACAAACTGCGTTGAGCGCTGAGCGATGATGAGCGGAGCGGCCTGAAGTAGCTTTGAGCGGGGAGCGAACATATCCGTGAACGATGATGAGCAGAGATTCTCACCGCTTCACTCCGCTCATATGCTCTCTAGTAGGCTACTATATAAATTACAAAGGTTTAATTGGCATCTTTATTTCAAAACGACCCGACCGACCGTGACCCGAATATCATTAAAAATATTTTTGGATGACTCATAACCCGCGGGTAACCGCTCATTTCGGATCAACCCGCGCATCACTGTTACACACGCAGTGTTTTCACCAACTGACCTATGAAGGCCTCTCATGTGTAGATTCACTCGGTTGAAAAATGGTATTTTGTAATTTAAACATCTGAAATTAAAGGTACAGTAGTTTTTTCAAATGTATTTTATTAGCTAAAATCATTGTCTTTATTCATAAATATGTCCTCGTTGGTGTAAAATGACCTCTGCCAATGATCTGATACTTGTAAGCGAAGAATTTCTTATCTTTACATGGGACGGGTAAGTCCATGGAGGCTTCCATGTCGTTCCGCCATCTTGGAAAACTATAATGGCAGAGAGGGACAAAAAGCACCACCCTCCTTAACACATTTCATCAACGCGTGTTCGTTCAGAGCCGGCTGACTGAAACCAGCTGAAGCGGGCGAGGAGATCAGTGAGAGGCGCTGGTCACGGCCCCGGCACATCTGAAAGACTGCACTGCACGGTACAATATAATGCTGGATCATACTTATGCCGAGCCACAGGAGAAGGAATCCTCGTAGCCATAAAGCAAAACTTTAATTTAAAAGGACATGTAACCAGCGAATTCAAAAGGATGGTAAATATCGGGATAGGTTTTCCCAGGTGGAAAGAATTAATGAAGGAGAAAGACTTTGAAAGGGACGCTGAAGTGTCCTGCTTTCTTCTCGACAGGCAATTCAAAGTTATGGTCTAAATGTAAAGTTAAACTCGAAGTGCTATTGGAAGCGATATATATATATATATATATATATATATATATATATATATATATACACAGTATATTTATATATATTATATATATATATATATATATATATATATATATTTATTTATTGTCTTGATGTTAATATTGAAAAAGCAAGGTTTCACTTTTATGCAGACAATGTAGTCTCGTGGTTTAAAACATATTTAAAGGGAAGAACCCAATGTGTGCAGGTGCAAGGTATCAATTCAGACTCAAAGGAAGTGGTTAAGGGAGTTCCCCAAGGATCTGTACTGGGTGCTTATTATCTACTGATATATATATATATATATATATATAAACTGTCTTGATGTTAATATTGAAGAAGCAAGGTTTCACTTTTATGCAGACGACACTGTCATCTATTGCTCTGCTCCTACAAAACAAGAAGCTCTGATAAATTTACGATCAGTATTTGATACTATCCAATCAAAGTTTTTTATTTTAAAGCTGGTTTTAAATGTTGAGAAAACAAAATTCATGTGGTTCTCCAATTATAGAAAATCTTTAGAGAATTAAATTGTTCTTCAAACTTTACAAGGAAAACTGATTACATTAGTGTCAGAGTATAAATACCTGAGCATCATAATTGATGACACATTAAAATTTAATTCACACATTAATTACTTGAAACAAAAATGAAAGTAGTAGTAGTTAGGGTTTTATTTTAGAAACAAGTCTTGCTTTTCATTTAATGCCAGGAAGAAGCTTGTGTCTGCGACTTTCTTGCCGATTCTTGATTATGGGGACGTAGTGTATCAGCACGCTCCCTCTTATATTCTTGCGTCCCTAGATGCTGTGTATCACGGTGCCATAAGATTTATTACCAATTGTACATTTTCTACACATCATTGTGCATTATACAACAGAGTTTCTTGGTCTTCTCTTGCTGTACGAAGGAAAATGCAGTGGTACTTATTGATATACAAAGCAATTTTTTTTTTTTTTTACCATCTTATCTTTGTGGTATACTGAAGCAAAAAGTAGCAGGTAACTATTCATTGCGTTCACAGTCTTATTACAATCTGCATGTACTTCCAGCATGTGCAACAAAACCTCTACAGATGATCCAAAATGCTGCAGCTCGTCTTGTCTTCAACGAGCCCAAGAGGGCCCACGTCACTCCTCTGTTCATCTCTCTGCACTGGCTACCTCTCGCTGCTCGCATCAAATTCAAGGCATTGACGCTTGCTTACAGATCTATCACAGGCTCACCTCCCTACTATTTTCACTCACTCCTACGAGTCTACATCCCTACCAGACACCTACGATCGGTCAACGAGCGACGTCTCGTGGTTCCATCACAGAGAGCCACAAAATCACTTTCCAGAACATTCTCATTCACAGTTCCATGCTGGTGGAACGCTCTCCCCACCCTCATCCGGAATGCAGAATCACTGGCAACATTCAAAAAACAGCTGAAAACCCATCTCTTCCGTGAGCACTTAACCTCATAAAAAAAAAAAAAAAATCCCTTCGAAACATCACTTATCAGGCTTATGCTACTCTGAATAATGCCTGAACTTTGTATTCTGAGCACTTCTTGCGTTGTTGTTGTTTTTGCCTCTTCATGATGACTCGCTTAATTTAGTCCTAATTTGTAAGTCGCTTTGGATAAAAGCGTCTGCTAAATGACTAAATGTAAATGTACCTCGAGCTAGAGCTAAGTTAGGTTAAACTGCTTTTAATTATGCTGTACCAACAGATATTAACTCTCCAAATGACATTGAGGCTGAATCATTTGGTGTCTTTCAGCAATTTTACAACACTTATACATGTGTTAGAGAAAGGTTTAATGACTTGCAAATTCTTCTGAGTTTGTATTTTTAATACCAATTTATTGTGTGCTGTATTGTTTTGTTATATGTGTGTTTGAATAAGTGGGCCGCCTATCTTGGCCAGGACACTCCTGTAAAAGAGATTTTAATCTCAGTGAGGAGTCTGTAGTGTGGAGCGCTTCTGTGTCTCACACGGCCTCTAAAGACATCCATCCTAACAGTATCTCGTGAAATCCCAAAAATAAATCAGATGAATAAATGTAAACAAGCTAAATAAAATGGAGAACAAGCCATTTCTTTTTTTTACAATCTTATAGCCTATAGCCATTTTAGTAGGATGGACAGTTGAAGGAACCCAACCCAATATATTTGCTTCCTCTTGGCCTAATAAAGTGTTCATACAATGGGAGTATCCTCTGGCTAGAGCAGAACAGCGGAGTGTGTGTGGACAGAAGTGCCTGAGCTTGTGTTTTGGGTTAAGCTGCATTGCTTTGACATTGTGGAAAATAGAATAACAGAAACAAAATGTATTAGCCTTTTTACCCATTATTATCAATCTAAATTAATTTCGTATTTAATTTAACTTAATTTCGTTTTTATTTATTTAAATTTCGTTTTTCTTTATTTAAATTTTGTTTTTTCTTTATTTAAATTTCGTTTTCTCTTTATTTAAATTTTGTTTTTTTCTTTATTTAAATTTTGTTTTTCTTTATTTAAATTTCGTTTTAATTTATTTAAATCTACCCTTTACTGTGTCAGTAATTTTTTAACCAGAAAAATATTAGACTAGCCTACCTTAAAAGTAGCCTTGCTTAAATTAACAGACCTGTGTGTGTGCGCGTTTAATAAATAACCAAATAAGCCCTGCCCGCATGAGGCGCGCCGCTTCCCGCTCGCACTGTTCTGTTCTGTATAGGCTACTAAAAGTTTATAAATTCTGAACGTGTCGAGTCTCGCGTGTCCATCTATATTGCACCAAATGCGACACTGCACTCCCTTGTTAAGTCGATTGGATGAACGGTTCTCGAAATAATCAAAATGCAAACAGACAGACAGACATATAGAGATTCCTGCCTTTATTAGAGAGAAGAATATGTTCAGCCCCCTCTCCCCGAAGCTTCAAATATTCGATGTTCATTACGACCGAAGCTTCGAAGCTCAAAAAATGGTAGCCTATTCGGACCAGCCCTAGGGGCAGCACAATTGTTTTTCGCCTAGAGCGGCAGAAGTGCACGTGCCGGCCCTTGTAATACCTTCTTCAGACAGGCTTGTAAATAAATGTAAACAAAAAAGATACAGGGAAAAATATATTTATATAATAAGAATATTTTTTATATATATATATATACAATATATTTTTCTAATGAATCTGTCTTAAATGGTGTTCTTTTTGAAATTCGATACTACAGAGCGATCGTCGTGTCTGCACATTCAACAAGTGAAGTGTGAGAGAGTGAGCGCGCGCATTGCGCGCCCCCCTTAAATAGACTGCCATTGAAAAAAAAAATTTTCCCCGAAAAACGGCTAAACTAAGCTTTAAACGGTCAAAACAAAAATCCAAGTCGGCGAATTGTTAGTAAATAAGTGAAAGTACAGATGTATAAAAGGATTTTTGTGAAAAAAGTTCAAATTTTAGAGTTACATGATGTTTTAGTTTAGCTAACTCTCTCCTCCGCACATGGTCGAGCAAGAGTGGAGAGACAGTGAAACAGAGTGGAAAGTGGCGATATAAAATCGAGTTCTTGTTACAATTGCATGGGAATGGTGTGTACATGTAGCCAGGGTTGTGCCTAATCATGCTGGTGTGAACATATTTTTGTATCTGTGTTGTGCATGTTGTTATTCATTTTTAAAGTACTCAACTCATGGCGACGACATCGGATGACGTCACGACCATCGTTCGTCGTGTGGAATGTGGTTTTCCTCGTCATGAGGTAAAATATTTATTTTAGATCAAAATATCGAGTTTTAATGCCTCAATTCAAGCTAGACATATCCTTAACACCTCAATCAACTAATATTCGGGTAAGATGGATCATATTTTTAATTCTGGATGTTGTTTTTAATTTTTTAATGTGTTCCTCCCCATACACAAAAGAAATATATTTGAAACATTTCAATGTATTTTTTTCTGTATGGGTCCCCAAAAGTGTCAAAAATATATGTGGCATATATTCCAAATACATTGAAATATATTCTGAAATATAACAAAAATATATGATGTTAAGTGTGAAATATATTTATTGGGCCAATTTCAAATATTTGCATATATTCCAAAATATACTCTGAAAATATATTTCAAATATATTTCTTTTGTGTATGGGTCAGAAGGAAAATAATTAATTTAAAATCAACCCAATGAATTTTCATGCCAAAAACGGCTTATATGTGTAGTCAATGTTGTATTTAACTGATATTCAAATGAGATGAGTTATATTTTTAACTTTAAATGTGGTTTTTGATTGTTCAAAGATTAGATATGCAAAGCTCTGATGGGGACGATATCGTATGACTTCATAACAATCGTTCGTCGTGTGAAATGTTTTTTTCCCACACAAAATCCTAGTCCTTTTTAAAGGAAAATGAAGATAAAATGGAAGATTGAAGAGCACTTATAGTTCTTTCATCTGTGAAGATACTACTTGAAAACAGTGTATAAAATATTGCAAAACCGTAAGACATGTAGAAGAAGTAAAATAAATAAAGTTTTATAAGAAAGAGAATCCTTGTAGTATTTTTTTTTATGTAAGGATTCATTCTGTAAAATATTTTAATGTAAGGATCAAATATAAGTGTCCAGATAATGAAAAAGGAGACTTTTTAAGCTTTTCAATGAAATCTTTTTATTATATGATCAAAGAACACAAAATATATCAATTTATGAAATATTTATTCATTTATTTATTTATTCATCATATTTATATGTGTGTATATTTACTAATACATTCCCTTCTCATGTCAGAAAAAAATGGTTTTGTTTTGATAAATCTTTTTAGGAAATATCATGAATAAAGGATAGAAAAGAGTGACTCATGACTGAATGTGGCTTGCTAAAACTTCTTAAACACTGTTTGTGGTTTTAAAGTAAAGTTATGGGGGCACGTGCACTGCAAACAAGGCCCGACAAGGGCCGGTCCAAAGCTCAGAGACGGAGGCACTGGCTGGTTAGGGGAATGAAACATTGAAAAAATGAAACAAACAAAAAATTATATTATTAGTGTGACCTCTTGATCCCTTAGATAACCCATGTAATAATTAGTAAACCCACAAACCATACAATGGCCTCAAATTATTTTTTTAACCACATGAATTATGTTCTAGGATTTTTTAACTACATGAATTGTGTTTTCTTAAATAAATAATTAAATTACACCACTCAAAAGGGGGTAAGATGACCCGGGGAACCCAACGGCGGGCTTATATGAGTTCGGGGAGAACCGTTAAGGTTGCAAAATTCTAAATATAGAACAATATTACAAGAGAGTGAATATAAAATTCAGAAAAAGTGTTAAGAGAACCCAGGCTATGATCCGAAGGGTTCTGTGACCCGGGGTAAATTAGCTCAGGGTTCGAGTGGTTAAGTTTAGGGCAGTGTAAGGGGTTTGCCTATTGAGGTTACGCCACCGCGGTCACCAACGGGTAGGTTTAGGGCTATGTTGTGCGCGTGTTGGTAGGCTCTTACTCTCAGTTCATTATTGGTCTGGCCTACATACTGTTTTCCACATTTGAGACAGTATATGACATAAATCCAGTTTACACTCTCATGTGACAGAGTATGAGACAACTTGAAAACCTGGCCATTAAATCTATTCTTCACCCATCTTGATGGGGTGAAATACTTGTGCTTGCCCACCTTTAGGTGAAGGTGTCGAGAGCTTGCTCTGTACTAAAACATCTGAAATATTTGTGTTCCTCCTATAGGCCGCGATGAGTTTATGGTGTTGTAGGAAGTTCGTGGAAGTCAAGAACTTTGATAAATTAGATTTAACGGCCCGGTTGAGCTGTGTAATAAAACACGAATGCGCCACCAAAGGAATAATTTTATTCCTGTTCGTCGTGTCCGGGGCGGGAGGTTTAGGTGTGTCAAATGATTTAAGTGCATTTCTCAGGAAAGAGTGTGAATATCCACGCTGTCTCAAAGCCTTGAAAATAGTGTTTGTTGCCGATGCTGCCTCACCATCTCCATATCAGCAAAAATGCTGTTTATAAAAAAATGCTTTTTAGTACGTTGTACGCTGTGCACGCCTCACTGCCACTTTTTGTTTTGTTTGCTTGTTTGTTTGTTTGTGTAGCGTCTACCGTGCCTCTCTTCTACGTTTGCTTGGACATTATTATTTTCATTTCCCTGTGGATTTTTATTGTGGATATAACACGGACACTGACAACTTTCTAACTCATCACTGGCACTCAACCAACTTGCACAACTCACACTACTCTGCTGCTATCTTTTGATCGATGCGGAGATATGCCGATGAAAACCAATAGCGCAATAATGGAGGAGGAATTGGAAAACATAAAAATATCCCTGAACACCTTGACAGCTGAGATGCAGAAAATCTCAACGCAACAAACGACCATAATGGAATTGATGCTTGAAGTGAAAGAATTAAAAAAACTAAACGAAGAAAAAATAAATAAAAATTTGATCGGGCCTGGATGTCAGGCGAGGAGACTTGGAGTCTGAAAATTAAAACATTAAATAAGGCAGATCGTATGTCAATAATGCACCTAAACTGCCGCAGCTTATACGCAAACTTTGAGTATGTTTAAGAATATTTGAACAAGCTAGATGTCAAATTCAATGAGAGACATGGATAAATGAAAACAAATATGGGAATTTTAAACTTGATGACTATCAAATGTACAATCAAAACAGACACCATAAATCTGGTGGGGGGGTTGCACTTTATGTGCAAAAAGAATTGAAAGCTCAGAAGGTTGATTGTATGACTATGGAAATAGATCATGTGTTTGAATGTGTCACGGTTGAGATAATTACTGATAAAATGAAAAAAATGCTTATATCCTGTATTTACAAAGCTCTGGGTGCAGACATGGAAGTGTTTATTGATCGCATGGAAAGGTTGTTTACAAATAGGTAAAGATCTAATTATATGTGGGGATTTCAACATAGATTTATTAAAAGCAAAATTACATAGACCCACTGAAAAATTCATAGACGCTATGTATAGTCTTTCTTTATATCCAGCAGTTCCCACAAGGATTAATGTACACTGCGCTACCTTAATCGATAATATATTCACAAATATTCAGATTACTAATATATCAAGTGGATTGCTGGTTAATGATATCAGCGATCACTTACCAATTTTTATATCCTATGAAAAAAGAATAAATACGAAAAAGATAAGTAAAACAATAACAAAGAAAATCAGACTAAGATCTGAACAGTCAATAAATACTCTTAACCAAAGCCTGTCCGAACAAAAAAAACTTTTTGTTGCACGCCTGAATGGTTTTATTAGTAGCCATAGCTTACTTAGTCAATACGGTTTTAGAAAAAATAGGTCAACTGCTCATGCATTGATATATAAGTAACTAACTAATATATAAGTGACAAAATTGACAGCAAAGTGTACTCGGTGGGTATATTCATTGATCTCCAAAAAGCGTTCGATACTATAGACCATGAAATGCTTTTACAGAAACTACAACAAAATGGGATAAGGGGTCTTGCATATAACTGGGTGAAGTCTTACTTAACTGACAGCAATTTGTACAGGTAGGTGAGCAAAGGTCAAGATGGAGGAGCATCACTTGTTGAGTCCCTCAAGGTTCGGTATTGGGACCAATATTGTTCCTGTTGTACATTAATGATCTGTGCTATATATCGTCTAAACTTAAATTTATATTATTTGCCGACGACACCACAATCTTATACTCAGGCAAAAATCTTCAGCTACTTGTGAATGAGATCACAGTGGAGTTAGAGAAACTTAAACAATGGTTCAATCAAAACAAATTATCATTAAATATAATGAAAACAAAAGTGATGTTATTTGGAAAACGTAAGGAGGATGTACAGTTTCAAATCAAAATTAACAAAGTTGAAATAGAAAGAGTAAAAGAGTATAAATTCCTAGGAGTGATTCTTAGACACAATATTAGCTGGAGACCACACATAAAGAGCATACATACTAAATTAGCAAAAAAATATTGCTATTATGGGCAAGTGTAGATATCTATTGGACCAACAAGCTCTCCTTATCTTGTACTATTCGCTCATACTTTCTTACCTCAGTTACTGCACGGAGATTTGGATAAATACCTACAGTAGCCATCTAGAGACTGTTTTTAAACTACAAAAAAAGCTATTAGGATAGTGCACAACGTTGAGTTCAGGGACCATACTAACACACTGTTTATAAAATCTAACCTTCTAAAACTTGAAGATTTAATAAAACTAAAAGTGCTTTTAATTGTATTTAAAGCTAGAGCTAACCAACTTCCTAGCAACATCCAACAATTATTTACCAACAGAGAAGGCGGATATAATTTGCGGGGAACGCTTAAAGGGATAGTTCACTTTGAAATTAAATTTTGGTATGGTTTAGCTTACCTGAAGGGCATCCAAGATGTAGGTGTCTTTGTTTCCGCAGTAGTTTCAATTTTGATATTTTTAGGTCAAACCGTTCTTGTCTGTCAGTCATATAATGCAGGTCTGTGGTCATTGTCTCAAAACACAAGCACAGAGTCCAAATTAAAACAATTCCCCATCGTCCAAATTAAAACAATTCCCCATCGTCCAAATTAAACAATTCCCCATCGTAAGTACACATTGATGGCCTAAGACATGAAACGAGCGGTTTGTGTGAGAAAACGAACAGTATTTATATCGTTGTTATCTCTTGAACACAGCACACGTCCAAATGATCTGACGGCGCGGGCGGGTATAGATATATACATAGATGTCGCCTTGGCTGCGGTTTCGTTCCAATGAACTGCAGTAGCGAAGGCGACATCTAGTGTATACATCTATACCCGCCCGCGCCGTCAGATCATAAGCAATAAGCTTCCGGGAGCCCCATCCTCCTTAAAATAAAAGTAAATAAAAAAGACCATTGTACAAAAATACAGAAAAATACAAAATGCTATCTGTATTTTTGAGATCAGGGTCAGTTTTTACTATATGTTTTGTCCCTGGTGATTACCTGAAGATTTATAGAGAAGCCAACCCCCCTTTATTTCCTGAAATTTGGGGTACATCTCCTTCAGTCGGGCACATATCTAAAAATACAAAACCGCCAAACAGGGTAGCCTTATCATTAAGCCTTTATTGTCAGTATAGCACACTGAAATAAGTGTGCAAATAAATACATAAATCCACTATATCCACATAAATGGGCAAGGAGATAAATAATTTAAAGGGTTAGTTCACCCAAAAATGAAAATTCTGTCAGTAATTACTCACCCTCATGTTGTTCCAACCATGTAAGTCTTTCGTTCATCTTCGGAACACAAATTAAGATATTTTTGATGAAATCTGACAGAATTTTGACTCCTCCATAGGCTTCCAGTGTGACCGAAACTCGCCGGCCCAGAATGGTTATTAAAACATCGTTAAAATAGTCCAAGTAACTACAGTGGCACTACATTAAGTTTATCATGCGACGACAATACTTTTTGTGCGGAAAAACAACAAAAATAACGACTTTATCCAACTATTAGTGTTCTTCAATGTGGGCCTCTGACGAGAGTTCACGGGAGCGCCAGGACGCATGCGCGAGAACTGAGCTTACGGCGTTCTTCTTCTACTACTACTTGTTACTGACTGCTCGCTCCTTTAGTAGGGAGGTTAAGTGACTTTTGACTTCAAGTCATGATGCAAAGGTCCCCTTTGGTATGGAAGTACCTTAGGGCCATAGAAATAAATTTATCCTAAGACACACGTGAGATCACATTTTGTATCTTATATACGCACATTTTTTAAAAATGGCCCCCGACCATACTTGAGAGGCCCATATCTTTGCTTCTGTTATAGCTATAATGACAAATTTGGTATCAACGTGTACATTTTTGGGGTCAAGGAGTCCAATAAAATAGGTTCCAAGACTAAAAAACAATAATGTTGTCCTTACCATGACAATTGGAGGTGAAGTATGCAATTTTTTATTAAAAAACACATGCCAAACACACAGTGTTTCGGCGCCAGAGTTTTTTTCCGAAAAATGTTCGATTTTAATTTCAAAAGGCTATATCTTAAAAGTGATAAAAGATAGAGACTTTCTGTAAATTAGAGAAATATTAAGGATGACCCAAAGTGTATGTAGGGATTACATTTTCCCATCTAATTTGCATATTATGACATCATTATGGTTGCGGCCATCTTGGATTATAGAATTTTCATGAAAAGTCACGTTTAAATGATAAAAAAGATCAAATGCAGCACTTCTTTCCCCCCAAAATGTCCCTCACCTTCTGTATGCTATATTGCACAATACTGAATGCTCAGGTAAATAGTAAGTAGTAAACAAACTGTGTAAATCATTACTAATAAATGGTAGAAACAAACCGAATGCAAGTAGCAGTTGGCCTTTTGCTGTAGAGATTTTCTATTTACTACAAAAGCCGGCATTCCCATCAGCTTGCGATAGACTATGCATAATAGCCCCTCTGCCCCGTGTCACACCGTCTCTGCTCCTGCTGGGAGCAGCGCGGCCAGATCTGCCTCGCGTGCGCGCCGAGTGTGCACAGCTCGGACTACTGTCATTGTCATTGCGACTCCCCACCCTGCCTCCACGTTGCCCCCTAACTGTCCTATGAATACTTCGACCTCGTCTAACATACCCAGTGGCATTAGACAAACAAAGTCTCCACCACAATACTGTCACCGCGATTGTGGAGAGGCACATGCGGTAAAAATCTCCCGCCTCGTTCCCCACAACACTAACACGCCTGCTAACATCGCGATGAACACTCCGACCCCGAGAAACATTGTTCCCACCACTGACATTGGGTAAAGGACCATCTAAATTGGGCAAAGGATTCACCGTTTGTGCTTGGTGTAGGGCTATACTTTCACTTTCAGAATCAGGCAGATATTCCCCTTCATAATCAGGGTCCACGAATAGAAGACCCAACACTTCATTGTGGGTAAGCTTTATTGATGCCATTAGATATAATAATAATAATAATAATAATAATAATCTAATGCAAATACTCGCTGACGTTGACAATATTGCTCTGATAAAATGGCTCACTCGCACACTAGCTCAGCTTTTGTTCGCACTGATTCAATGCACTCTAGCTCGAAGATTTTGTATAGAAGCATGATGTTTTTTTGAGTCGCGGATGAAGTATGACATGTCTGCCATCTAATGGAGGGTAGGTTGAACGAAATTTGACACCCTATTTGACAAAATCGGCCGTTTTATTCAGTGGACTGCCTGAGGTGGGACCACGACACCAATCTGCTCCTAGTGACTGATCACTTAATTCGCTATATCTATGCTAAATGTTTTCAAGCGGTCATATGACACACATTCCTCTTTTATGCATGGCCTCCACCAGATATCTACTACCACTTTGCTGGTGTAGTTTCATTGCCAGATATAGCGAAGCTGGTGTTTCCCTCTCTCTTATGTGACGAGGAACACTGCCATGTTTCTTGGATCTGCATCTTACAGAGTTGAAAATTATTTGCTGCCCAATGGATGTTGCAGCCTGGAACTTCTCAGGTCCAGGAGGTGGCTGATCAATACCTGATCCATCAAGAAGCATGTATAAGAACGATCTCAGCATGGGAGGGATAGAATCAGCTTCACAGGAAGTTGAGAAGGCACCTGTAAAAGCATGCTTCATGGGGAGATACTCTTGCAGAAGGATTTTGGCTGCTTTGAAGATGATGGAGACATCGGTAGAAGTGTTGTTTTTCATATTAGCAAGAGCTTTGCTCAGGTCATCATCAAATACAACGGACCAGACACGATTTATTTGTACTGATCTGATGTCATGAATCAGGCGTTCAATATCCTTCCGAAGGCGTGTGGTGTTGCATTTGATGTTTGGAAATCCAAGATCAGCAATGCGCTCGTCATAGAGGGCTGTCAAGTCAGACATTGCCAGTGATTCCCCTGAGCAACGATAGTCCTCGATGTATTCGAGCAACTCATTGAGGACATGTGCTCTGATGACCTGAGTTGCATTACTTTCAGTTGAGTCACATCCAACAGTTTCTGCTTTTCTATAGAGCCTAGTCAGGCATGCACGATGATAAACAGCATTAATAGCAACCATGTCACCAGCAGCTAGTTCAGCCAATAGATGCCTGTCACCCATCACCTGAGCACATTCTTTCACTTTTCTATCCAAGCCAAGGGTGGCAGCCCTCCTCAGTTCCTTTTTTTTGCCCTCTTCACCACAGAAGAGACACAGTTTATCAAATGGTTCACATGATGATGTTGAGGGTCTGGGTAAAGCGAGTGTGGTGGACTTGTCACTCATGCGCCATGTTTTTACTGGACTCACAGACTCTTCATGCTTTTTTTCTTTTTCTTGCTCTCTCAACTTTTTGTTTATCAATCGCATTTCTGCAGCTTTTGTGCCACACCATAGGATTTTGAATCATCAGCTGAACTACATCCTGACTACCACCACTAATGTCCACTATAAACTCAGGCAGATCCCCTAATGCCTTCAGCTCCTGGATGTTATCTAAAGCTTCTTTGTAACATGATTGCAATCTTTCAGGATTGTTTCTCAGTTTGAATGATGAAGAGGGATCTATCCATCCATCCATCCATCCATCCATCTTCTTCCGCTTATCCGGGGCCGGGTCGCGGGGGCAGCAGTCTAAGCAGAGATGCCCAGACTTCCCTCTCCCTAGACACTTCCTCCAGCTCTTCCGGGGGGACACCGAGGCGTTCCCAGGCCAGCCGGGAGACATAGTGTCTCCATAGTCTGTCCTAGGTCTTCCCGGGGGTCTCCTCCCAGTGGGACGCGCCCGGAACACCTTCCCGGGAAGGCGTCCAGGAGGCATCCGGAACAGATGCCCGAGCCACCTCAGCTGACCCCTCTCGATGTGGAGGAGCAGCGGCTCTACTCTGAGCTCCTCCCGGGTGACCGAGCTTCTCACCCTATCTCTAAGGGATCGCCCAGCCACCCTGCGGAGAAAGCTCATTTCGGCCGCCTGTTTCTGGGATCTTGTCCTTTCGGTCATGACCCAAAGCTCATGACCATAGGTGAGAATAGGAACGTAGATTGACCGGTAAATCGACTTTCTTCACCATGACAGACCAGTACATCGACCGCATTACTGCAAAAGCTGCACCGATCCGTCTGTCAATCTCCCGTTCCATCCTTCCCTCACTCGTGAACAAAACCCCAAGATACTTAAACTCCTCCACTTGAGGCAGGAACTCTCCACCAACCTGAAGTGGGCAAGCCACCCTTTTCTGGCCTCGGATTTGGAGGTGTTGATTCTCATCCCAGCCGCTTCACACTCGGCTGCAAACCGTCCCAGTGCATGCTGAAGGTCCTGGTTTGATGAGGCCAACACGACAAAATCATCTGCAAAGAGCAGAGACGAAATCGTGTTGTCACCAAACCTGACACCCTCTGGCCCCTGGCTGCGCCTAGAAATTCTGTCCATAAAAATTATGAACAGAACCGGCAACAAAGGGCAGCCCTGCAGGATTCCAACATGCACCGGGAGTCCCGCAAGCCAACCAGGCCCAATAGGACTCCTTCTTCAGCCTGACGGCATCCCTTACTTTCGGTGTCCACCACCGGGTTCGGGGATTGCCGCCTCGACAGGCACCGGAGACCTTACGGCCACAGCTCCGAGCGGCCGCTTCGACAATGGAGGTGGAGAACATGGTCCACTCGGACTCAATATCTCCAGCCTTCCTCGGGATCCGGTCGAAGCTCCACCGGAGGTGGGAGTTGAAGATCTCTCTGACAGGAGACTCGGTCAAACGTTTCCAGCAGACCCTCACAGTACGCTTGGGTCTGCCGAGTCTGTCCAGAGTCTGTCCAGCTTCCTCCCCCGTCATCGGATCCAACTCACCACCAGGTGGTGATCAGTTGACAGCTCCACCCCTCTCTTTACCCGAGTGTCCAAGACATACGGCCGCAGGTCAGATAAAACGACCACAAAGTCGATCATCGACCTACGGCCTAGGGTGTCCTGGTGCCACGTGCACTGATGGACACCCTTATGCTTGAACATGGTGTTCGTTATGGACAAACTGTAACTAGCACAGAAGTCCAATAACTGAACACCGCTCGGGTTCAGATCAGGGGGGCCGTTCCTCCCAATCACGCCCCTCCAGGTGTCACTGCCACTGCCCACGTGGGCATTGAAGTCCCCCAGTAGAACGACGGAGTGCCCAGTTGGAGCACTTTCCAGCACCCCTCCCAGAGACCCCAAGAAGGCCGGGTACTCTGCACTGCCGTTTGGCCCGTAGGCACACACGACAGTGAGAGACCTATCCCCGACCCGAAGGCGCAGGGAAACGACCCTCTCGTTCACCGGGGTGAACTCCAACACATGGCGGCTGAGCTGGGGGGCTATAAGCAAACCCACACCAGCCCGCCACCTCTCACCATGGGCAACTCCAGAGTGGTGGAGAGTCCATCCTCTCTCGAGGAGTGTGGTTCCAGAGCCCAAGCCGTGCGTAGAGGTGATCCCGACTATCTCTAGTCGGAACCTCTCAACCTCACGCACAATCTCAGGCTCCTTCCCCGCCAGTGAGGTGATGTTCCACGTCCCTAGAGCTAGCTTCCGTGTCCAGGGATCGGGTTGTCGAGGCCCCCGCCTTCGACTGCCGCCCGATCCTCTCAGCACTGACCCCCTTACGGTCCCTCCTGCAGGTGGTGAGCCCACGGGAAGGCGGCCCCACGTCGCTCCTTCGGGTTGAGCCCGGCCGGACCCCGTGGGGGGAGGCCCGGCCACCAGGTGCTCGCATACGAGCCCCAACCCCGGGCCTGGCTCCAGGGTGGGGCCCCGGCTGCGCCATACCGTGCGACGTCACGGTCCTCGGTTTAAGAGGGATCTAATGTTTTTTCAATCTTTAGGGCGGACTGACATTGGAAGCATAACCTCCAGTCACGGCATTCCATTATGGCTAATCTGAAAAAAGAAATGAAGTTGCTTTAACATCATAAGAGAGATAATATGAGCATTAACAAGCATTCGCAAAAGTAAAAAAAATATCAAATAATGAAGCTAACTAACTAGCTAGCAACATGTAGGCTATGTGCTTGCTTCAATAAAAATGACGCTAACTAGTCACTAGCTAGTTATGATGAAGCTAACTAGTTACTAGCGACCTAGTTATAATGAAGCTAACTAGTTACTAGCTAGCTAGTTACTAGTTATCTAACATTAAAAGCATTTTTCTATTTAATGAGGAAGTCATACGAACCTCAAAGTGTTAACCTGTCACCTCTGACCTTCAACAGCTGTCACAGCTCCTGGTGCATATAGGATGTGTTGTTGCAGGAACTGATTTGCTATAGGCTACTCCTGACTGGTCGAAATCTCATGCTACTTAGGACAAATGTAATGTACAGAAGTAGCTGCACTGCTTAAATACAAAATGAAAGTTTTTGAAGGAAAAGATAAGTAAAGTCACTCTGACACAATTTTTATGTGAAATGTGCATATTTACCCCCAATTGTCATGGTATGGGGAAATTTTTTGTTTTTTTAAACTTGAAACCAATTTTATTGGATTCCTTGACCCCAAAAATGTACACTTTGACACCAAATTTGTCATTATAGTGATAACAGAAGCAAAGATATGGGCTCTAGAGTATTTTCGGCGCATTAATTGGCGGCCATTTTTTGAAAAAACCTGTTTATTTCTGATACAAAGTGTGATCTCACTTGTGTCTTAGGATAAATTTATTTGTATGACCCTAAGGTACTTCCATACCAAAGACGACCTTTGCATCATGACTTGAAGTCAAAGGCCTATTTTTTGGGCTTAACCTCCCTACTACTTGGGAGTATTACCGCCATCAACTGTACAGGATGACGTCCCGACATTGCCGGGTGCGCAAAACGGTCTCTTCATAAGCCGAGGAAGACGCGCACTGTATGTAAGCGATTGAATTCGACACTTATTGTGATTTAGCTCTCGATGATGTCGGGACGTCATCTTGTACAGTAGATGGCGGTAATACCCCCAAGGAGCGAGCAGTCAGTAACAAGTAGTAGAAGAAGAACGCCGTAAGCTCAGTTCTCGCGCATGCGTCCTGGCGCTCCCGTGAACTCTCGTCAGAGGCCCACATTGAAGAACACTAATAGTTGGATAAAGTCGTTATTTTTGTTGTTTTTCCGCACAAAAAGTATTGTCGTCGCATGATAAACTTAATGTAGTGCCACTGTAGTTACTTGGACTATTTTAACGATGTTTTAATAACTATTCTGGGCCGGTGAGTTTCGGTCACACTGGAAGCCTATGGAGGAGTCAAAATTCTGTCAGATTTCATCAAAAATATCTTAATTTGTGTTCCGAAGATGAACGAAAGACTTACATGGTTGGAACAACATGAGGGTGAGTAATTACTGACAGAATTTTCATTTTTGGGTGAACTAACCCTTTAATAAAGAAAACATGTTGGGGGAAATTAGAAAAAATGTTAAAGGAAATGCTAAACTGAAAGTTGTCTCTTCCTTTTAACCGTTTATTCATTTTTTTAATGTAGTTTTTCATGTTTTTATTTTTCCTTGGCACATGCAAATGAGAGGGTGTCAATCAAACATAAGCCGGTCTCTGTGAAACCATTGGCTGACAGTTATATTAACAGTTTACTGTACAAGCGAGATAGTGGCAGAAGCTCATATACAGCAAGTCAGCCTGCCCACAAGGCATTTACTAATTTTGCAAATATCATTCATTTGAATGAATGATTGAACGTTTATATTTTTGGACTGTGATTGGAATTTGCAGATGGTCCCTTTAGCAGCCTAAGCGAATATGCAGTGAATATCAAAACTGAAATAATTTGACTGCTTTTTTTTAGCAGACAAATGGATCTACACCCACATCAAATGTAGCTGCTAACTAACCTAAAGCGTGTATAGATGCATCCACTCTGAAGAGAATATAATCAGCGGATAGCATAACTACTACTATTTTCAACATTGTCAGCCAATGGTGGAATATAGAATGCCTTCTGATGTTTGATTGACACCCTTCATTTGCATGTTGCACCAAGGAAAAATAAACACGGAGATACATTAAAAAAATAATAAATGTCTTGAAGGAAAAAATGAAACCTTTCAGCTTAGAATTTCCTTTAACTTGTTTTCTTTAATTTCCAACATTGGTTTTATTTATTTATCTCCTGGCACATTTAATTATTTATACTTTTATTTTTGCAGGAATATGTTGATTTATGTATTATATATTTATCCATTTATATATTTATTTGCGACCAGCTGTACTGCCAGAGGTCAGCAATAACAACAAGTGCCTGGCTGACCTAACAACTTCACTGTCCTGTAAACACAGTTTAAGCAGAATAATTTTTATCTCGTTCATTATTGGTTTAACGGTCCACTGCTTTTAGCTAGATATCAGTTCAGGGCGCAGGGTAATAATGGTAGTCTTTGAACACGACGGTCTGTGACAACTGTTTGTTGCAGTTCGGCGTGTGAATTAGCCATTAAATGTCTTACAATAAGCCTACATAATGCAACTGTCCTTTCAATATTAAAGTCTTCTCTACTGACTGATGACTGACTCAGTAATAAAGACTGTCTTTGCCGCCATCTAACATTACAGGACTTTTGGTGATTTTACTTAATGAAAGTTGCACTAATACATTTTATTTTTACTTTAATATGACTATTGAGTGGTAATCGCTTTAGAAAAGCAATAAGGTACTCAAGGCTAGTGCTGTCTTGTGAATAAGTCACGTCAGAAGGGGTTGCCAGCACTCCGGTTCGCGTCGTATTCACGATACAGCACACCCTCTCGTACCTTATGCTTACATGTACGACGCAGTCTAGACCGGACGCAAATGGCAAACAGCAATCCTGTCTGTGTAACTTAGGCCTAGTAGACACGGTGGCGTTCTAATCAATTTTACACAAAATATACTTTAAAACAAACACCAGAGACCGCTTAGACAAATGTCTCACGTGCTGAGAACGCTAACCTAACATATAAACACAAAATCATTCATGTTTAAGAATCACTTACCTCCGGGCGATTCATGATCAGAGTCAGAGAGTGGCAACCTCTTGAAACACCACCACGTTCACGCTGGAAAACTACCGCAGTCCCCAATTGGCCAAAATGCTCTGTTTGACTTTTCTGAGATCATCTACTCTTCCCTGTGGATGACCTGTGACCTAAATCTGAATTTTTGAGTTTGAATTTTTGACATTGAATTTTAGAAAACTGAATTTGAAGTTCCGAATTTCTTCATCTTGAAAACTTGAATCTGAATTTTTTTAAACTGAATATTTGTAGTATAAGAATTCAGAACAAAAAAAACTAGCTGTTTGAAAATACATGTCTATAAAATTCTGCCATAAAAACATTTAAATTTGTTAAATTTCAAAAGTTCAATATTTGTTTTAAAAAATCAAATTCAGAACTATTTAAACTACCACCTAAAATTCAATTTTGTTAGATTACACTTGCAAATAATTCAAATTTACACAATTCAAATTCAAATCATTTTTGTCATAATATAAGCTCCATATCTGGGGCAAAACGGTCCGTGTACTTTTGCGTCCATTCGTTTTTCTTTTTTTAACCATGACGAGAAAAATAAAATATAAACGGTTGTTGTATTTTAAGCAAAAAAAGTTACATTCAAAATTTTGAATTAGAACTGTATTCAGAACATTCTACGAAAAAAATGTATATTGACTTATTTTCAGATTTTTGTTTATGACTTTTTGCACCTTTACTTTACATTTATAAAATACACAAATTAATATCGAATAAAAGCGAATTGTACTCGTTTTCTGAGGCCAAATTAGTGACCCGGAAATATTTTTTCCTGCACCATTGAATGCGAAGCACCGTGTCTCTGGAACCGTACAGAGAAGTGATTTTGGACATGATTTTAAAACACCACACACACAAGGACGTTGCTGAGCATCTGTCTCAAATTGGTGTTGGGCGAGGTTGTTCGGCGAGGACTGTTAGAAGATTTTGTGCCAGTCATGGTGTGAGACGGGAGGTTTCCGACACTCAGCTGGAGATAGCTGTAGCGGCAGCAGTACAAGAAGTAAGTAATAAAATGCAATATCATTCATAAGATGGTAACCCTAACACACCTGCCGCAATAATTATTTTCAAATTTCTTTCAGTAAGTCAACTTTGGCAAAAAGTGGTGGGGACATGGTGCACTTGCAAAGTATCTGTGTACGTGGGTACTATGCCATGATCCCGAGCTATCCGTAGTGCAACTAACACAAATTGCATATACATTACATTAAATAATTATCCAGAAGTTAGACAAGAATTATTTAAACTGTAGCAGTAAATGCTCTTATTATAGGCTTTAAATGGCATTTTAATGTTTGACAGCGATGATTTGGCTGCGATGTCATGAAATTCAATTCTTAAATAATAAAAAATGTAATTTTATGTAAATAATAATCTGTGGATTTGACCCAGAAGATGGCTTAGCAACATATACTGTCGGACTTCGAACATGGGCACGGCCGGCCAGTTTAAATAGATCCGATCCGTAGCCTACGCGGGTGGCTGACTCTGAGAACCAGGACGAAACATGTAGGCCTATTTTTTTATCGCTTCTATTAGAAGCGCAACGTTTAAAATAAACCATTTCACGCTCAGCTCTGCGGTTTAGCCTATCTTGTGACGGGAGAGTTGAAATATGTGGGTAAAACTACCCAAAACTGTGGGTAAAGCGCTACGCTACATGGAGATATTTTCTGCATTTATGGTTTAAAAAAATACACAAAAAGTCCCCAACTAGAGTCCACTCTCTGCCCTTTCCACCCATGCATGCTAAGTACTGTAGGATACACATCGTTTCAGCGGATATTCCACAAAGCATCTCGAAAAAAGAAACGATGTCAAGCGGCCAAGGTGTTTTCAGAAGAGCGCCTGTTTTAAATCTCATTGAAATGTTTTGGCGAGCACACGGCCTGTTGTAAACAAAATTGATTATTCTTTCCATCCCTCTAGACAGGACCAACCTACGGTCGTAAATTGATGACCGGCTATTTGACATCAAAGGGAATTCGAGCAGCAGAAAGTAGGGTTGGACGAGCCCTCCGGACAATAAATCGACCATATCATGAAATGCGATGCAGTGTAAGTTAGTTTGTTATTATGACTATTATTAATAATACTTGTATTGCCCCAGGCTATTTAAATAGCATTACGTACCACAAAATTACTGCTACAACAACATTTGCTTTATTATTATATTACATCATTTCTGCATTTTTTTTTATTGAGATTATACTATACAAGTTGTCCAAATGAAGTCATTAACTGCATCCACTCACAAATTTTTATATACATTTACAGTAGGAAATTTACTAAATATCCTCACTGAACTTGATCTTTAAATAATATCCTAATGATTTTTGGCATAAAAGAAAAAATAATCATTTTGACCCATACAATTCATTTTTAGCTTTTACATATAGCCTATACCCGTGCTTTGCTTCGAAGACGGGTTTTGTGGTCCAGGGTCACAAAAAATAAAAACAATGTAACTCATTAACAGTTTTTTTTTTTTACTCTTCTCAGGGTGTACGGAATCTTAATCCCATACCTTACTGTGCCACTTACACAGGCCACAAACTCCATTTAGATCAAAACGAAAAATTGGTCATGTTTGGAGCTACACATGTCCTAGCAATTGATGGCTATAGCAGCAAGATAATGGCATATTCCTGTATGCCAGTAAAGAATAACCTCATTATCTATGATGAAGTGTACAGGTTTGTATTCCAAAACACTTACTGTTTGTCTGTGTGTGTGTGTGTGTGTGTGTGTATAAAGCAATTTCTATTTAAATCATATAATTTAAGGCCTGCAGTAATCAACAATGGAATGTGGGACCAGATAAGGGTGGACCATGGAAAAGAGTTTTTCTTGACTCTATTTATGCAAGAAATTCTTGCTGACCACAGAATGAATGCAGCAACACCACCATATCGTCAGACCACATCAACAAAGGTAGGTGTTGTCTTGTGGTTCAAATTTGAACTACTGAAAACTCACAACTTAATAAAATTAAAACGTATACAAACTTGTTTTACAATCACTTGTATTTAAGGGTTGGTTTCCAAATTTTAGTTTTTTTTTCTTAAATAAGATGAAATGTTCATAATAAAAATTATTTTAATAAATTATATAATTTTAGGAATCTGATGATTTTACTCTATAAAACAGCCCGTTTAATTCCTTTCATTCGTCAGAATCACACAATTGAGAGAATTTGGCCAGAAATAAACAACAGGGTTAAGGCCATTGCACACTGAGTCCGAAATTCGCATCCGAAATTTTCGCACGTTAAAAAAAAAATTCGACCTCACGTTATGTCAATCACGCTTGCACACTGTCTACGAAACTTTAGTCCGTAAAAAAATTCGGATTGGGTTCGATTTTCTGCGTTTTTCGCATCCACAGCCAGTATTTTGAGAGTTTTTTTTTTACAATTCAGAGCCACCTCCCCTTTCAATTAGATAGAAATTTCTGAAAATATAACCTGTATAGCAGCTACAGCTGTTCTGTCTGCCCAGCGCTTCCGCCGGCCGTGTGTGTGTGTCCATACCATAGACTGTAAAAAGGGTCCATACCTAGACATACTGCCAGTCTCTGTTCAGGATCGATTGGTTCACGGAAATTGGTGGTCTTCTTTTTAATATGTGGCTCCAGTATCGCTAGCAAAGCATCAAACTGAGCCACTGACATTCTGAGGTAAATTTTTAATCGCTCGGGATAATTTCGCAACTCCTTGATAAGGTGAAACTCTCCTTCCTCTCGGCGCTATCTCAGGATTGGATGGACAGGATTTTTTCCGCAAAGGTTTAATAAATACGCATCGGACTCAGTGTGCAAGGTTTCTGTGCGTGACGAATTTTAAGGCTGACGAACACGGAAAAACGCATACGAAAATTTCGGACTCAGTGTGAAATGGCCTTTAATTACCCTTTGAAGGAGGCTCTTGTTCAGCTGGTTGACCAAGAACTGTGTGTCTAACCTTGTCTGTCAGCTGTGTCATCTGGGCATTAGCAGGGTAGTAGAGGCATGGAACAACCACAGGATTCCTGGTATGCTAAATAATGTTTAAAAACTCTTGACAAGCAGTTGACATTTAAACATTTATTACAAGTTAACATGTCCCATTTACTACAGGAAAAGGAATCCCCAACCAGATTGCACAGGGTGGTTGTGCAAAAAAAATCTCAGCAGCACTACTGCCTCATGCAACTGAAGCAGCTGATCTGTACATGAACACACTGGGATCATCTTTGACAAGGGTTTCGGCCTTTGGAACAGACCCTTTTACAAGTGAACATGAGAAGGCTACAGTGGAACAACTGTTTTCAGAAAAGTGGCCAGACATCACTTACTTGCTCAATAATACGGTCAACAAAAACGTTTTGCCTTTTAAAGAGGCTTTGGTCTGTTTAGTAAATTTAACTCAAAGATACTCTTAAAGAGCATGCCTTCTAATTGTTCAATGCTGCTTTCCATCAAGTGTTTTTTCTAGAAACAAAATATTACACACAAATTTAAGCATCAACATGATGCTGATAAATTAAAGTATTTCTTTTTCGTTCTTGTTTTAAGTAGTTGTGCAACAAAACTTTACACAACAACTGTCAAATAAACTACTGAACTAAACTTGAATTGCTGAACAGCTAAACATTTTTTCCTGGGTAATGTAGGCCTACTCTACCCTAATGATGTCACCAAGAGCTAACAAAGCTTCAGAGAGACCTGCTGCAAGAAAGATGTGGTTGCTAAGAGCTTCCTCTCTGCATTTTAAGCACTGTGATGAAGTAGCCATCCATTGATCAACACAAAGTTTGCATCCGATCAGGCTTCTACAGCAGGTGGCAAATACTGGTTGATCAATGGGTCCTAAAAAACAAAATGTAAAAAAAAAAAAAAAAAAATCAGTTATTGTGCAGAGATGGGGTGTTTAAAAAAGGCAAACTTTATTATCCAACTACCTGGAAAAAGGTACATAAAGGGGCAGTTTCCAATTCCTGGAAAGGGTTTAGATTAATCCAGGACTAGGCCTTAGTTGGCATTGATATATGTTAAGACATACAATTACAAGATGTTTTTAAATTTAGGCAGCTCAAACATGCATTTTCTGGGACTAGGATAAGCCCTGTCTGGGAAACCACCCCATAAACACAAATAAAGATTATCTCATGCTATCAAAGCCCCAAAATAATTACTCATATTGTTATAAACTCATTTTCAGAAAGCAAATAAATTTTTTTTATGAAATGCAAGCGGTTTCTGTCCCTCATTTTAAAGTGAATACATCCAAACCCTTCCATCAGTTTATAAAGATATGGTTAACCTCTTACCTTTGCAGACTATGCAAGTGAAAGCTGCTTTTATTTTCTCTGTTTGGACTTCACTCAAGGTTTTGGCAGGTGTTTGACTGGACAGCTCAGAAAGCTCTTTGATAGTTGAGATAACTTGCTGAAGGCCCTGTGACGCCAGCACCACTTCTTCTATCTTATCATAGACATCTTGTAGACTTGATGTTTCATCATCTTTCCGACTTGAGCTAAATTTAGTTTAAAATAAATTAGAACTGACTTGTGCATTTGAAAAAAATATTTACTCACAAATACTAATTCTGTACCTTCTTTTCCTCTTGCTGCCTTGAAATTCTGTGAAGTCGTGCTCTGCAATGGCAAATACCTTGCGGGCATTTTGCTTCCAGTAGATGGATCCTGAGTACGTGGAGGTGACATGCCATGAAAGATTGTCATATTACTTTTGATGTTTAAAACAGATTAAAAATGCAAACAAATTGACAAATATGCACCTTTAGTTCCTTCAGAGTCAAGTATCTCATTGCCCTGGGCATCGGTGAGAATTACAGGATCATAACTGCCAAGAGCATCTTGAACTTTCCCAATAATGCCATGTACTGTAGCCTCACATTCCATGAAACGAACTACCACCATCCTGCTTGGCCTCAGTTTGCCGTTTACTAAATCAGCTATGTAAATGGATCTGGAGACATTATGCACATGACAAATTCAGAATTTAATTTCTCTTTCACACACACACACACACACACAGCCATGTTTATGTGATTTGTGAGGACATTCCATAGGCATAATGGTTTTTATACTGTACAAACTGTATATTCTATCCCCTTACACTGCCCCTATCCCTAAACCTACCCATCACAGGAAACATTCTGCATTTTTACATTTAATAAAAAACACTGCTTAGTATGTTTTTAAAGCCATTTGAAAAATGAGGACACCCAAAATGTCCTCATAAATCACCTATTTTCCCGAGTGTCCTCATTTGCAGGTGTGTTATTATAAAAATGTCCTCAGTTGTCATGAAAACAAGTACACACACACACACACACACACACACACACACACAAACTAAAGTATAAATCACTAAATTTTTTGGCGTTTTTGTTAATAAATTATGCTACATGGAGCCAACTGAACCTGTGTGTTTTTCGACATTTTGGTGCCCATGATACAAATAGTAGTGTCTAAAATAAAATAGTAGTGTCTTTTGACTGTGAAAATTATCAATATAAATGAAATATAGCTGTTTTTCAAAGCTTTACTGAGAATCTTTCTAACATAACATAAATAAAATAACGATAAGTTACCTCTGAAATGATCGAGTCATGGCGGCTTTCGGAGGTCCTGCAACAGCCGCCGCAGGTGAACCAGCAGCTGCAGAGGGTGGAGTATTGCGTGTAAAGGAGAAACGCTGGGAGGCTGTTGGGGTTGAGAGGGGTGTTCCTGGGGTGAGAACCCCTTTCTCCACTTCATCCCCATGGACCTCATAATGCCCACGTGCAGTTAAGTCTAGGGCACTGAAGTAACCCGACTGTGCCGGGAAAATTGCTATATTCGAATCATCTGTCAAATACAGAGTCTGCGATGAAACCTTAAAAACAATAGCAAGGTCAAGGTTAATAACCACAACTCCATGTGATAACACCACTGTCTTTATGACTGATTTATGGCCGAATTGTTTTCATTTCATAATTGATTACACTTTGCCAGTATCGACACTGTTTGCTTACATTTATCTATCCAGCATTGATTAGCTAATTTTCTCTTATTGATTTTTTACTGTAAAGCTAGTTTGAAACATGTAACGTTAGTAATAAAGCTGAACGAAAAAAGTTACCGTGCATTTCGAAGATCATGTGTTTTTTCTCTGTAAACTAATAATACTGATGTTTGTACTCACCTGAAAAATTCGACCTATCTTCTCCGCGCTCATGTCATCGTCCTTCAACGTTACCCTTTTGCTTCCTTTAAAAAGAACGTACTGGTCCATCTTTTTGCTGAACTAATCCTGCACGTGTAGCGGTTCACCTTAAACGTAATCAACGTGGCAACGAAAAGGTCATCAAATAAATGTTCCGGGTCAACTCAAATAAAATGCAAGAATCAAAAATTGCATTTTTGTAAAACTGAAAAAAATAGTTGTATACCAATCATTTGATTTTCATTTATAAAATAATTTTAAATAAGAAAATTTACTTTGTTTGTGGTTAATCTCTCCATTAACTTGAAAACAAATATAAAGAAAAGCACTTTTTTTATATATATATATATATATATATAGTTGTTAAAAAAAGAAAAACGAATGGACGCAAAAGTACACGGACCCAAAACCTTGTGGCGAAGATTTCCTCATTTCCCCTCTCTGTAGATTATCCCCACCTCACTGGTCCATAGTTGTCAAATCAATTAAGAAATAGGGAAAGAATGAAACAACAATAGCAGACTCTGAAAACGATCAAATCCGTGTTTAAACAAATACTGCTAGAACCCTAGTGTTTAAACTGCTACAACCTTAGTGTTTGAAGAAATACTGCTCTCTGTTTTCTGTTTTCTTTCTTACTCTGTGCAGATACAACTTGATGGCTGTCCCGAGACACATATGCAACGACCGCCTCACCTGCATATGAAGCCACAACCTCAAGAAGACAACTAGACCCACCGCTGAACGAACTATCACAAAATAAAAAGAAAAAAAATACACAACGCAGAGACTCACAACCTTCAGTCATCCATCGACATGATCAAGATTATCGCAAAATCCATCAAGACATTCTTGATCTTTCAACAAAAAAGCCTTTGCCTGCGCCTCGTCCATTAATGTATATAACGTTTGTAGGAGCCATTTGTGACATTTATGTTGAAGTTACTTTAATGACCCCTGCTGGTGAATCATGACCTTGCGGCCTTGGAACAGAAGGAGTTAAAATTGCACACCTGTGCCAATTAGAGGCATAGAGGTAGACAAAGGAGGAATCCATGAGGGGGTTGGAAAGTTTTGGAATTGGATGTTTGAAATGAATGGACGCCAGCAGGCATATGGTTTTCAATTTATTTACTTGTCGGTTTATTTATCAGTTTAGTGACAGTTTATCGCATTGGAAGTATTGGATGGATTACGTCGTTCGTCATCCATATTTATGTTTTAGTTTTTACAAGTTTGAGTTTATTTATCGCGAGAATCAAATGCTATACTGGAATAAAACGAACAATCTATTGAAACCCCTGAGGCGTCCGAAGTGACTTACTGGAAGGCACTACAACGTTATATATAAAGCTTGCAGGACAACTTGGTTGGCATTGCCTTTTCAGCGTGTGGCGTGTGAGCGTGTGAACTGGTTGAATTGCGTGTGTCTTACGGCCAATGCGTGAGACTTGAGAACCCTAGTTAAATAAAGCATCGCAATGTTTCTTTTAAGAATGGTTCACTTATTGTACATAGCTTATATAAAAACAATTTAATTGACTGAACGGTTTGCACTGATTTTAACACTTTAAATGCGTAAAAACACAAACCTTTCAGCAGCAAAGAAATGCATTACAATAATGTGCATTACGAAATCAATTACTTTTTTTTTTTTTTTAATTCACAATTTAACACACATTACACACACAACACAATCACAGAAAGCACCAAGCAAATGGGTCAATGGCTGGAGCAGATAATAGATTTGTTGCCCATTGAAGAAATTACAAGTAAACAGCATTCAAGACTGCAAGAGTTACAATCCACATGGGCCTTAGTACTAAATTATATAGAGACTATAAAATGGTAAACTTAAATGGAATAATGGATAACCCACAGACTGTGTAGATCTCTCTCTTTTTTTGTGTGTGTGTGTGTCTTGTCGAAATCAGATTACTTTTTGATCTAACAAGTAATGCATTACGTAAATGAGTAATGCATTACAAGTCACATACATTATGTAATCATAATTATCGATGTCAATGAAAATTACATTCTAATAATACAAATACATTTATTTACAGTCAAAAGTCACTGCAGATTAAGTATTTTCAAAAATAATATTCACATTATAAGTATGAATTGTAGCTGAAATATAGCCATTGATGCATGACGTCCACTACAGTGGACAGGTGATTAATCAGATTTTTCTCCCAATCTAAAATCAAAACTTGGAAAATTTTACTGTGATATGACTCATTAGATATTGCTTGATGCTGCAATATTTTTTTTACCTACAAGAGTCTTCTAGGATAGAAGGAATCGCTGGATATTCTGGAGCAACTTGGCATGTCTGACTGACCATTGGCCATCTTGGTTTGGAGGGGGAAAAAATCGAAATACAACGGCTTACAACTTGGTTGCAGTGTATAGGATGATGCACCAGGGTCCACTGTAGAGGTTGATGTGCAACTTTGCCATAAAAACCCGTGCAAATTCAAGAAAATGCTTTTTAAATAGCTGTCCACTGTAGTGACCACTATGCGTGAAAGAAAAGTTCCTATTACAGTTTTTTTCGACTGCTAAACGACAGTGAGCACAACTGTAGTCACATGTGCAAAACTCTGTTGGTAGTGCAGACTGTAGTTAGAGTTTTGCACATGTAGCTCCAGTTGTGCTCACTGTCGTTTAGCAGTCGAAAAAAACTGTATGTGTCATTGTGGGATTGGCAATATGACCAAAATCATACTTCAAGATAAGACATTTTAACAATAACACCAGGTCTGTAAATTCAGTTCTGTTCAGGAGGTTTATTTAAAGTAAACTTGATTATATTACAATAATTGATCAAGTGTTTACAGTATGATCAGATGATCTGGGTTTATATATTTCACATTTATTAATAAATGGACATCAATTTTACAACAAATAACATGTTTTATAGAATATATACTGTAGTATCATTGTAATGAAGAAACAATAGGCAAGGCAAGGCAAGGCAAGTTTATTTATATAGCACATTTCATACACAATGGCAATTCAAAGTGCTTTACATAGAAGAAATTAAAATAATAAAAAGAAATAAGAATAATTAAAACAGTTTAAAAAAATAAAATACAGTACAGTACAAACAGTCGGACGAGCATTGGCACAGTGCTCATTCAGTAAATGCATAGTTAAACAGATGTGTTTTGAGTCTGGATTTGAATGTGACTACAGTAGGAGCACATCTGATCTCCTCTGGAAGCTGTTCCAGCATAATAGCTAAAAGCGGACTCGCCATGCTTAGAGTGAACCCTTGGTATTTCTAGCTGATATGATCCTAATGATCTGAGTGATCTGTTGGGTTTATATTCAGTGAGCATATCTGCAATGTATTGAGGTCCTAGGCCATTGGATGATTTATATACCAGTAATAATACTTTAAAATCAATCCTAAATCTAACTGGGAGCCAGTGTAAAGACCTGAGGACTGGTGTGATATGTTCATATTTTCTGGTTCTGCTCAGAATCCTGGCGGCAGCGTTCTGTATGAGCTGCAACTGTCTTATGGTCTTTTTGGGAAGGCCAAAGAGACTCTATAACATCTCACTGTTACTGATTTATCATGCAGCTCAAAGCATTATGGGTAGAATCTCTCTACAGTCTGTTCTCATTCATCAACACAGTTTCACTGATGACCCATAATAAACCCCAAACCATTTATAAAACTTAAACCCAGGATAGAGCGGTTGTGTGAATGTGGTCTGGACTGTGTGTATGAGGCTCAGTGTGTCAGAGACGCTGTAGAAGGACAGAGTTCCTGCACTGTGATCCACATACACTCCTAATCTACTGTGATCCACACACACTCCTGTTCCTCTGCTGATGGGCTTTACAGGGAGAACAGTCTTTATCCTATTGTGTTTGAATGAGTAATAGGAGGAAGAGCAGAACAAACTCCAGGACTGATCATTACGTCCAAACACACACTCTTCACCCCATCCCTTCCTGCTGATGCTCTTATATGACACTGATATACACACACTCCCACTCCACTCAATCTCCCAGTAACAGCGTCCACACACACTCTCTCTACACAACACCTGAAGACACGCATCAAATCTGTCTGGATGATCAGGATACGGCTGAAGCTCTGAAATAGAGTTAGTAATCACTCTGTTCTCCTCAGACAGACGGATGTATTTATTCACTGTGTTCAGATCCAGAGTGAGCTGATGAGAATCTGATGGAGAGAAAACACACATCAGTGAATTACAGAAACTTTCTATCTTGAGTCTTCATTTCAGATCTGACTCGTTCATTCAGGATTGTAAGCAACCAATGATAATAAAGCACTAAAGAAATATCATTCTGTAACAGCTTTTGTCCTGAATGAGGTTCTGGCTGAAATCGCCATGGTTACCAAACAGAAAAGATAGGATTGTTATGTTCAAATATTTCTGTAATCAGGAATTATGAAACTGTCTGATCTTTTACAAAACTCTTCGTACTAATATCACAACAGATCATCAGAAGTGCACTTTCCCCAAATATTCCAGCATGTGTTCAACACACAACATCACACTCTAATCCTGTTCACTATTTATATATATATATACACACTCACCTAAAGGATTATTAGGAACACCATACTAATACTGTGTTTGACCCCCTTTCGCCTTCAGAACTGCCTTAATTCTACGTGGCATTGATTCAACAAGGTGCTGAAAGCATTCTTTAGAAATGTGTTGGCCCATATTGATAGGATAGCATCTTGCAGTTGATGGAGATTTGTGGGATGCACATCCAGGGCACGAAGCTCCCGTTCCACCACATCCCAAAGATGCTCTATTGGGTTGAGATCTGGTGACTGTGGGGGCCATTTTAGTACAGTGAACTCATTGTCATGTTCAAGAAACCAATTTGAAATGATTCGAGCTTTGTGACATGGTGCATTATCCTGCTGGAAGTAGCCATCAGAGGATGGGTACATGGTGGTCATAAAGGGATGGACAAGGTCAGAAACAATGCTCAGGTAGGCCGTGGCATTTAAACGATGCCCAATTGGCACTAAGGGGCCTAAAGTGTGCCAAGAAAACATCCCCCACACCATTACACCACCACCACCAGCCTGCACAGTGGTAACAAGGCATGATGGATCCATGTTCTCTTTCTGTTTATGCCAAATTCTGACTCTACCATCTTGTACCCACTCTTGTACACACTCTACACTTCTGACTGCTCCCCCTCCCACCCTTCCAACCTCATCATAAAATTTGCAGATGACACCACGGTGGTCGGTCTCATTTCAGGTGGTGATGAGACAGAGTACAGAGACGAGGTCCAGCAACTGCTAACCTGGTGCTCATCAAACAACCTATTGCTGAACACAATAAAAACCAAAGAAATCATCATAGACTTCAGACGAAACAGCACAGCCCACGCCCCACTCCTCCTGAACGGTGAATGCGTGGAAAGGGTCTCATCTTTTAAATTCTTGGGAGTAAACATTTCTGAAGATCTCTCTTGGTCCACAAACACTAAAGCAATTATAAAAAAGGCCCAGCAGCGACTACATTTCCTGAGGATTCTCAGGAAAAACCATCTTGAACAGAAGCTGCTGGTGTCCTTTTACCGGTCAATCATTGAAAGTGTACTCACTTTTTGCATTACAGCATGGTATGCGGGATGTTCGGTGGCAGACAGGAGGGCTCTGCAGAGGGTCATAGGCTCAGCCCAAAAAACCATAGGTTGTCCTCTTCCTTCCCTGGAAGAGCTTGCCAACTCACGCTGCCTCAACCGGACCAGATCCATTGTTAAAGACATTACACACCCCGCTCACCTCCTGTTCAACCTGCTTCCCTCTGGCAGACGCTATAGGTCAATGAAAGCTCGCACTGCTAGATTAACAAATAGTTTTTTCCCCTGGGCAATACGTTCACTGAACATAAAATTAACCCTGTGAAACATTATATTACCTCTAGGGATGATCTCATTGGCAAATAATCTATTTGTATTTTTATTTTGCTGGAACTTGCTGCTATGCTGAAAATTGCTGCTATTTTACACGTGTGTGGGAGTGTGTGGGGAGAGAAAAGTGAGAGTGCAATGTATGAAAGGGATGGGGGATGTTTGTTTGTTTAATATATATATTAATTAGCGCATTTTATTTTATTTTTTTAATTATTTATCTTTTAAAAGCACTGATCTAGAGTAGCACTTGTAATTTCGTTGTGTCAATACACTGTATTTATGCAATGACAAATAAAGCTTGAATTGAATGAATTGAATTGAATGTCTCAACAGAAATCGAGACTCATCAGACCAGGCAACATTTTACCAGTCTTCAACTGTCCAATTTTGGTGAGCTCGTGCAAATTGTAGCCTCTTTTTCCTATTTGTAGTGGAGATGAGTGGTACCCGGTGGGGTCTTCTGCTGTTGTAGCCCATCCGCCTCAAGGTTGTGCGTGTTGTGGCTTCACAAATGCTTTGCTGCATACCTCGGTTGTAACGAGTGGTTATTTCAGTCAAAGTTGCTCTTCTATCAGCTTGAATCAGTCGGCCCATTCTCCACTGACCTCTAGCATCAACAAGGCATTTTCACCCACAGGACTGCCGCATACTGGATGTTTTTCCCTTTTCACACCATTCTTTGTAAACCCTAGAAATGGTTGTGCGTGAAAATCCCAGTAACTGAGCAGATTGTGAAATACTCAGACCGGCCCATCTGGCACCAACAACCATGCCACGCTCAAAATTGCTTAAATCACCTTTCTTTCCTATTCTGACATTCAGTTTGGAGTTCAGGAGATTGTCTTGACCAGGACCACACCCCTAAATGCATTGAAGCAACTGCCATGTGATTGGTTGATTAGATAATTGCATTACAGTTTTTCTCGATTGCTTAAACACATTTCTTGAAACTATGCCTCATATTCTCAAAACAGTAAACACAAATCCATAACGTCTCACCCAATTCCCCAAACATCCTATTTTCAGGTCAAAATGAAGCTCTACACTCAAAACCATTCACTCTTGCTGAAAAACCAAACTTTGCCCTCACACTGGACACACAAGCCCTCATAATCACACACACTACAACATAGTCTAACACACTGGTGCAATAAATTCAAAACAACATTTCCAAAACTGGTAAGTTATGTTACTTGTGGTTCCCCGCCTCACAAACCTTTTCACATGATGAACACCAAAGACACAACCAATGGATACACTGGCACATTTTTATTCATTCATGTACTACACAGTACAACACACACACACACACACACAAAATTATATATTTTTTTACTCTCTCCTCTAATTTTTTTTTACAGTATTTACTTACTTACAGTAAGATGTGTGTGACCATCATATGACAGTAAAAGAGCACACACAAAACCTTATTCTATGTGGAATTGTATTGGAATGGTAAAGAGTGTTAGTAGGTGACAGGAGGGCCTCGATCCACTCAAGGAGACAATATGATGAACACGTCTAAGAATGTTCCATGTATGGTTGAAATACCATCATTTGCCTAGAAAGATAACATTCTGGGAGTCAAGACTATAAAGGATGAAGGATGGCCAACCTTCACTGTTACACTCTCTGCAGCCACTCTGTGTGACTGTACGACTGCTGGCCTTTTCTTGCAAGAAAATACACCTCATCAAAGACTATTGGAAAAGTTTGTCTTTTATTCAGTGATAGAATTCTGTTTGCCACCACTCCTCCCTGAAGGTTCTCGAGGCGACGGTAAAGCGACTCAAATTTGGCCTTACTCGTAGCCCAGCCTCCCTCATAGTCATACCATTGACAAAGACATGGGCAACTAGAGTGGCTTGAATTTCATCTGAGACTGCTTGTCTTCTTGCCCTTCGTCGTCGTCCTCCTCCTCCTCCTTATCCCTCCTCCATCTCTTCCTTCATGTCTTTCTGGATCCATTGTTCCAAAACTCAATAAACTGATTTGGGCCCTTTTATATATCTATTGAAGGATCTGATTGATGTGTGTTAAATTTTGACTCTTAGTGTTTCCACCTGGGTAATTGTGTGCTAACTGAGCTGAAGCTGTGCTGACTTGAGTGAACAATACTGAATGCTAGTGCTTTATACATGACAACATGGTGTAGGCAATGAGAAATGAAGGGATTTGTGTGTAGAGTTTTGCAGTGACAGTTCAACAAATTTGACTCGTGTCAAAACAGGGAATAGTGTTTATAGTTTAGTGAAATGGGTGTGCTTTTTGATAAATGGCATTATGGTTTTGAAATTTTAGTTCAAAAGCCTGGTTATAGTGTTTAAGCAATCGAGAAAAACTGTAATGAGAAATTGAACAGGTGTTCCTAATAATCCTTTAGGTGAGTGTATATATATATATATACAGAGAGAGAGAGTGTGTGTGTGTGTGTGTGTGTGTGTGTGTGTGTGTGTGTGTGTGTGTGTGTGTGTGTGTGTGTGTGTGTGTGTGTGTGTGTGAGAGAGTGAGAGAGAGAGAGAGAGAGAGAGAGAGAGAGAGAGAGAGAGTGTATATGTGAGTGTGTGTGTGTGTGTGAGAGAGAGAGAGAGAGAGAGAGAGAGAGTGTGTGTGTGTGTGTGTGTGTGTGTGTGTGTGTGTGTGTGTGTGAGTGAGAGAGAGAGAGAGTGTGTGAGTGTGTGTGAGAGAAAGAGTGAGTGAGTGTGTAATGTATCTGAACTCTTTATGTTCAATAAATCTGCAGTGTCTCTACAGTTTAATCATCATTTACATGATCAACTGTAAAACTCTTGTCATGTTTTCTTTCAGCTTCTCCAGGAAGAACATGAACACACTACACTCAGTGAGTTCCTCTGCTTGTTTTCTTAGTGACTTACATTGTAGGAACTCGCTCCTGGTCCTGGGAACAGTGACTGTGGAAATGAACAGACATGAAGAGTGTGATTATCATCAGGAGCGGGTTCACCATTTTGGGGCCCCAAGCATAGCAGGATCTCAGGCCCCCACACACCAACATTGCATACAATTTTACTCTGAATTGCACTTCAGTAATATTGAATACAATTAAGTGAGACAATTAAAAATATAGATTTATTTTACTTTAAACCGCATAACACAAATTGTCTACACTTTGGTAAACCCTACTTGCTTTTTAGCTTGAACAATTGTCTTCTTATTGTGAAATTTGATATTCCGATTCTCAGATATGTCTTAAGCCCTAATAAATGTAGGTATATTGAATTATCAACTTACGCCCTATTCGCACTGGATTAGTATTATCTGGGAACCTCGTGTGATTTAGAAATTTCATGTGGTGCATTCGCACGAGATAAGCGAAGCCTGTGATTTTATCTTAGACAGTAAAAGAAATGGACACAGCAACCCCATAGACTTCAACGGAGAAAAGTGAAGTCTATTAGAAGCACTCTCTTCCTGATGGCTGAGCGTACTGCGCAGACTCAAACTGAGCTTGACGATGTAGATGTGACGTGAGCAACCCGTCTGACAGCTGTAAGTCTTCTAGTCGCTGTGCCGAGAGAAATCTGAATCATTCCCTTCCGAATCTCGTAGAGACGGAGAGCGTGAGTATTAGCTGTCCATGAGCTAAGAGCAGGAGCAACTTTATGACTCTCTATGGGCTTCTCCCTTAACTTTATGCCTCCACGTCCCCCCGATTGCCCGCGAGCTTCTCCGCCTGCCTATACGGTAATTTCTCGACTGTGCGACAGAGAGTCGCAGGTTATGACGCAATCGTTAGCCTATTTTTTCAAAAACTGCTTCTACAGGGCCATAACGTAAGATAGAAGGTAATGAAGAAAGCCTTTTATACATTGTCGTGTTTCTTTAGAAATAAATAATAGACAAATGGAGTCTTTAAACGCCTCAGATGTAAAGTTATCCGCTGTCAAAGTGACGCCAAAATGAATGGGAGTCAATGGAATGCTAACAGCAGGTGATGGTCTGCTACAATGGCAGCCCCCGGGGAAGCTTCGGTTTGGGTTGGATGGATTGCCCCCTTGGATTTTACTCGAATTTACTGACTTATCTCCCGGATATGATGTCAATAGGCTATTGCTTGGAAATGTCTTGTCGTTATAGGTCTAGCTGTATGATATAATATCATAAACAGAATAATGTTCTTTACCGCATGCTGCTATACATGTCATCCATCTCCATCTAATCAATCTTTTTGTTTTTGCTCTTCTGATGGTTTTCAGCTTTCTCTTTCTGCAAATTTTATAGTTGTATAGTGTAGCGATATTACCCAGCTCCCAAAATACTATCAAAACACTCCACGCGTAGAGTTCGACCGGTGCAAATATCTTTGTTTCTTCACTCACCGTGAAACTAAAACAAACAAAGCCACAATAAATCTTACAATACACACATCAAACACATCTTCCATTAAATTAACATTACACAATCGATTTTTCCACAACATCAACAACAAATAAAATCAAACACCGCTTACCAAGGGTACAAACATCTAACAGAGGGTTGGGAAAGTCCATTTAATCCTCGCCATTCCTTTAGACAACATACTACATGCGCCAAACGCTTCCTGCTCCGATGTGGATGTATCTCTAACGAACGGAGCCACTGAGCTTGCTTATATCAGTTCCGGGGTGCGTCTGTAACCCGGACGTGACTAACTCATACTAACGACACAAGCAAAGTAACGTCCACTTACAGTTCCTTTTAGGTGTCTCATGAATTAAGAAATAGGGAAAGAATGAAACAACAACAGCAGACTCTGAAAACGATACAACCCGTGTTTAAACAAATACTGCTACAACCCTAGTGTTTGGACAAATACTGCTCTGTCGTCTTTTGTTTTCTTTCTTCCTCTGTGCAGATACCACTTGATGGCTCTCCTGAGACCCATATGCAATGACCGTCTCACCTGCATATGAAGCCACAACCGCAAGAAAACAACTAGACCCACTGCCGAGCCAACCAACACAGAAGAAAAATACACAACACAGAGACTCACCTACGAAACCTTCAGTCATCCATCGACATGATCAAGACTACAAGCCTGCACCAGTACATGAGTGCTGCAACGGGTTAATGTCGGGTTAACCAACAAGCAATCTTGATCTTTCAACAAAATTACACCAGATGACTGAAGATAATTCTTCATGGTTCAGAAACTTGTTCACGAGAAAATGAGTTCCAACCATAAAAGAAAAAAAGAAAAATACACAACGCAGAGACTTCACGGATCCTAATCGCATGTTTTTGTGTCAGCATGCAATTACAGATGAACAACACAGAACATGCTATGTGCCTGTAACTATCACACACGTTACAAGATTGAACTTGCTATGTGCCTGTAACTTACACAAGTTGCAATAATTAACTTTGAAGTGTCTAAATTTGTATTTTGTGAGAGTTTTTAAGAACTCTCAAAATGGGGGATTGAAGGATTACAAATATGTTTAAGATCTGCTGATCCTACTTCCTTACATAACATCACATGAAAAACTAAGGTGAACTACACTGTATTGGGCATTCAAGGTGAACATGATGGCATCAATTTACTGATTAGAAGTCAGCTGTCTAAACATTGTAATAGTCAGGGATTTTGTTAGTCTTTGATCTTCCAACTAAGAGTTGAACTGTGTGTGAATGTTTACCTAGTCTTAGTTCCTGTGACCATTTGTGTTTATACCATTTGGGGAAGTCAGTTGGGGGTAATTGCCTCTATTGTCTTTAGATGATTAGATTTAGTGATCATCTCTAAGGCTGTGTGTAAGGTCAGCACCTTTAAGGACAGCCCACTGAAATGCCTATAAGACAACATGTAAAGTTACATTAGTCAGACTGTTTGGACTTATGCTTGAACGATATCCCAACGTCTCCTGGTTTCTGCGTAAAAGTTTACAACAGAGGCCATGATGGACAGAGGCCAAGGGGCAAATCTGGCCAGGATGCCGGGGTTACACCCCTACTCTTTTCCGAAGGACATCCTGGGATTTTTAATGACTAAAGAGAGTCAGGACCTCGGTTTAATGTCTCATCCGAAGGACGGTGCTCTTTGACAGTATAGTGTCCCCGTCACACTTCAAGTTGCATTCAAGAGAATTTAGAATCTAAATATAATGCATAAATAATTTAGCTTACATATTTAAATTATACTGAAGAACATATACAACTAAACAGTATCAAACTAGCTCCAACATGACAATGATTATTATTAAAGAATATAAATAATGAGATTTGCATTAGTTAAATATATTAATCATAATCATTTTGTTTTCAGGGATGACTGAGGTCTTTCTACAGTGGGCTTAAGAGTCAACAGTTTTTGTGTGTTAAGTAGATTTTTTTCTTGTGTGTGTATTTTGTTTATTATTGTTATTGTTTATTCGTTTATTTTATTTTTATGTCAGCTATAATGTCCGATTGGTTTTCATACAGAGCAATGTACATGTCACTTGTTCAAGGCTTTGTATTGCTTATTTTGAATGTCATATGATTAAGAACAGTAGCCTACGTTAGACATCAAATACATAATATACTCTGCGTCTTTAAGGACTATTTGTAACAACATGAACGAAGGAAATAATATGTTCATATATACAGTCAAATGGGAAACACTTTCCAACATATTACACGTTTAACTATAGCCACATCTGTTAGGAAATATGGTTGTCAATACCAAAATTGACTATGTGAAGGTACAGTGAGGAAAATAAGTATTTGAACACCCTGCTATTTTGCAAGTTCTCCCACTTGGAAATCATGGAGGGGTCTGAAATTGTCATCGTAGGTGCATGTCCACTGTGAGAGACATAATCTAAAAAAAAAAAATCCAGAAATCACAATATATGATTTTTTAACTATTTATTTGTATGATACAGCTGCAAATAAGTATTTGAACACCTGTCTATCAGCTAGAATTCTGACCCTCAAAGACCTGTTAGTCTGCCTTTAAAATGTCCACCTCCACTCCATTTATTATCCTAAATTAGATGCACCTGTTTGAGGTCGTTAGCTGCATAAAGACACCTGTCCACCCCATACAATCAGTAAGAATCCAACTACTAACATGGCCAAGACCAAAGAGCTGTCCAAAGACACTAGAGACAAAATTGTACACCTCCACGAGGCTGGAAAGGGCTACGGGGAAATTGCCAAGCAGCTTGGTGAAAAAAGGTCCACTGTTGGAGCAATCATTAGAAAATGGAAGAAGCTAAACATGACTGTCAATCTCCCTCGGACTGGGGCTCCATGCAAGATCTCACCTCGTGGGGTCTCAATGATCCTAAGAAAGGTGAGAAATCAGCCCAGAACTACACGGGAGGAGCTGGTCAATGACCTGAAAAGAGCTGGGACCACCGTTTCCAAGGTTACTGTTGGTAATACACTAAGATGTCATGGTTTGAAATCATGCATGGCACGGAAGGTTCCCCTGCTTAAACCAGCACATGTCAAGGCCCGTCTTAAGTTTGCCAATGACCATTTGGATGATCCAGAGGAGTCATGGGAGAAAGTCATGTGGTCAGATGAGACCAAAATAGAACTTTTTGGTCATAATTCCACTAAACTTGTTTGGAGGAAGAAGAATGATGAGTACCATCCCAAGAACACCATCCCTACTGTGAAGCATGGGGGTGGTAGCATCATGCTTTGGGGGTGTTTTTCTGCACATGGGACAGGGCGACTGCACTGTATTAAGGAGAGGATGACCGGGGCCATGTATTGCGAGATTTTGGGGAACAACCTCCTTCCCTCAGTTAGAGCATTGAAGATGGGTCGAGGCTGGGTCTTCCAACATGACAATGACCCCGAAGCACACAGCCAGGATAACCAAGGAGTGGCTCTGTAAGAAGATAGATTAATGCAAAGAAATGTGCATATGACACTCACCTGAAGACTGTATGGGGCCGATGGTGTCACTGGCTTCACTCACTCCCACTTTACCCACTATCCTGTAGCGGATCAAGTACTGCTTTCCAAACTCCAATCCAGTCAGATTAAAGTCTTGCTCAGATGTGTTTATGATCATCCACTGTTCCTCAGTGCCAGAATCTGCTTTCTCCTGCTGGTACTCCACTCTGAACTTCACAGTTTCTCCAGTTGGGGACTTCTGCAGTTTCAGGGTCACACTGTCCTCCAGGACCTTCATCACTTCTGGTGGAGGAGGCTTCGACACGGGCTGGAACTGTGTTTCTGTCAGATTCCCTGATTCATACAGATATATAGAGGAGCCAGGATTGGAGGGATCAGAGATGGCAGAAATAATGAATCGATATTTCTTTTCATCTTTATTAGCCTCTGAAAAACTTCTGAAAAGAGTTAAGTTCTTTCTCATCTTTGAGCTGACACCAGGATTGTTGTGCCACTCTTCTGATACTAACGTGCTATAATTGTGTTTCATTCCCAGATCTAGCTCTTTAAACTCGTCAGATTCCAGAAACTTCTTCAAGGTTGAAAGATATGGGTCTTCATACTTCAGAGATGTGAAGGTCAAGCACACCACAATATCAATATTAGGATTAAAGAGGATGGTGTTGAGACGGTTTGAGTCTTCAGTTTTGATTCCCTTCAGTATCTCGGTGTGAGAACTCAAGATGTTAAGTTCAGCCGTTGCATGATCTAACCACTGGTTAAGCATGCCAGCATTAAAAGGGGAGCTGTAGTGGATCTTCAGGATGTCTTCCAATGAATTTTCCTCCAACTCTCCTCCTCGTATAGCAGGCAAGACCTTGGCCACTGCTTTTAGGAATACCATTTTGTAAATGTTAAGAGAGCTCTGAAATAAACGGAGCCTATCTTTGATGTCTTTGAAAACATTTACCAGAGTTCTTCTGGAGAAGTCGTTGCATGTCCTCTCTACTTTTCCCAGCCCCTCGATTATATCTTCAGTGTTGGAAACCAGACGTGTGGTGATTTCTCTCTCCAACTGAGAAGCTTTTTCATCCAGTAGAGAAAGAGGATAGAGCCAGACTTTTATTGGAACTGCATTCTGTGGATTCTCCTTCAGTATAGTGGGGAGCTTCTTGTACACCTCTAGGGCCTCCATGAAAGTGGTGGGGTTCTGCTCAAGGTGGACGTCACCATAAAATGTGCAGGAGATGCTCTCAGCCATATTCTTATGACCATCTGTCATTTGTAAAGCTCCTTGTCTCTCAATAGAAAATCTAGGGATGTTCTTGACCATGACGTTTAGTTCTCCCTCAATCTCCTTCTTTTCTTCCTCTTCTGTAAATGTCCGATCAAACACCATGACGGCCTGAGCTCCGTACAGTACAGCCGTGACCACATGAGTTGCAGTTTTCTGGTCAAACACCTGAGGGTAGGTGATCTGACCCAGATGGCTCATAGTGAGCTGTTCAAATCTTGTGGTTTCACTGTAATTCATTGTAACTCTGGACTGTTGGTTTGAGGATTTGGTGTCACGCAGGAACTTGGCAGATCCTCCCACCTCCACCAGCCCTCCCAAGAAGCTGGCCTTCAGGGAAGCACTTAGATCCAGGAGACTGGACTTACTGGAGAGAGAGTCGGAGCTACTGAACTTCAAATCTGTCTTGGGCTGTGGACGGGTGTCCAAATCTTCATTCAGTGACTTCTTATCCCACAGAGTGACACCTGAAATAAGAAATGGCTTAAACAGTTAAGTCAAGTCACCTTTATTTATATAGCACTTTATACAATACAGATTGTTTCAAAACAGCTTTACAGAGAGAACAGAAAAATAATGCAAAAAAGTTTGTTTCTAGAAGAAAATAGCACCATCGTCCAGCTTAAGTTCAGAGATGGTTCATTTTTGTTTAAAAAAAAGGTATTCATTTAATTAATATATATATATATATATATATATATAGCCGCTCTGGAAAACAAAATGTGACGTCATCGTCCAGCACTGTTCAGTTCTCATATAATAATGTCAATGCAGGCAGATCAATAATATTGTTGAATATTAACGTGTGAGGACGCAATGTCAACATGCCGATTTTGTATCTATAAGACTACTAATTTAATAGTTGTGTCCTTTCTCTTAAATCTCTAAATTACCACATTGTTGATTCACATTTGGGTGAAAAAGAGAGTAAAAAGCATTTTAGTAGGTACTGTACACACCTGGAATGAAGGTATCCTTGCGGCAGTCATAAAGCATACCAGGATACAGAGGTCTTCCTAGAGCTGCCACTTCAATGGTCTGTGATCCCATGGCTGCAGGAAATAACAATGAACAATTATTATACGCCTGTTTAACCGAAGCTAATTTGGGAGGGTTTCTCCCATCCCCGTACAATGTCCAATATCCCAAAAGTCCACAAAGATTTTTAATTTCAGAGAAATTCCAATTTTTAATCATGGTCCGTCCAGAATAAAATGTGATGCGATCTGGGAAAACCCACCACATGGTGAAATTTTACCTATTACAGGTTTTGATATCATATGGATGCTGGTATCAAGCCCTTTCCAAATCTGTTTTTATTTTTATCATAGCTTATTGGTAGCAGAAGTTATGTTTATCTGAAGTCGGCCGATCTCTATGATTTTCTGGAACGGAATTTTGAGAAAAACAGGTTTAAATAACTGTCACCGTTGAGACGCGTCCATCTCGCGATTGTTATGAAACTGCGTGACATTATAGTTTTGGATTGGCGCGAAATGCGCCACTATACACATTCACTGTACATGTATGTGGTTTATTTTAAAGGTAAACTATCTTTGTAGTGTTACGAGACGGACAGGTGTATGGGATATACGGCGATTGTTTTGTTTTTTTCACCTCTGCCGGGCGTTAATGGTCGCATAGAATGCATTAGAGAAAGAGAGTATTTTCAGCTTGACACTATAAATCGCTGTTTTTCTGCACTAAACAAGGGAATTTTGCCAAGATATTTTCAGAGATAAGAGAAAAGATGTTATAGAATAATAATTTAATGGAAAAAAAAAAATTGACAAAAAAACTGACATTCAAACTATTTTGGAATTTACTGAAAACGGTCCAGCGCGACATCCGACGGGTTTTCCCAGATTGCATCACAAATGTCGCCTGTCAATGACGCAATATCCGCGCTAACCTTGGTTTCCGTAATATCACGTGGACAAATGCGGAAGTGGTGGTTAGAGCTGTTGTGTACATCATGGATCACGATTACTCTTTGGCGAGTATTGAAACTCCAACAGAACGTAAGCATCGATATGAGGAGACATGCAGAGTTTGTGACAAGCGGAGGAATAAAACAAGGATAAATATTGGCGTGGTGTTTTCGAGATGGAGAGAGCTTCGCGACGAACTTGGGCTTGACAGTGACTTTGCTCTCGCGTGTGTATTAATAAACAGGTAAGCAAATCTATGTTTTTTTGTACAAGAAAACGTAATAGTTATGTATAGTACAGATGATTTTAATAGATATGAATTACACCACATTCTTGTACATTCTGTCACTTTAGCATTTTTATCAATAACGTTACCGGTTAGAACATAATGTGGCATATGGATTATTGAAAATATTTAGCCATTACTTGCAAATACTGTGGGTTCGTTCCAAATAACTTTTAGTATGATTATTTTGAACACGTAAAACAACACAGCATTAACCATAAACACGTAAAACGTACTCGGTTACTAACGTAACCTCGGTTCTCTCTAGAAGAGGGAACGAGTATTGCGTAAGTTGCTTACGCTACGGGTAAAGTCATTTTTTCTTTTGCAATAAAGCCATAAAACACACACTGGACAGAAGATAGCAAAGACAGAGCACAGGACTTTGTCCTGTCCAACCTTTTCTCCTTCCTTATCTCTGCACCCCCCTCGCCCTCCTCCCTTCCTCTTCTCACGAGACAAATCACCAAAAGATGTCTCCCCTCTCCCCCAAAACCAGGTGCTACCCCCTGGGGTACATGAATTGACCCAAAAATAAGCACAGAGATTCTGGAAAATACACAGATAAAGTGACCCGGGATTTGACCCGGGTTCGTTTGATTGACAAAGACAAAGAATTATCTTTAACATAAGTCCAAGTACATTAACGCTGAGTAGTATGAAAAAGCCTCCAAACATCACATAAATCATTCATCTCTATTGATTTAACAAGACAATTCGGTAACCCTTTATTTTACAGTCCCCTAATTACTAGGTATTTACCTAGTAAATACATGGTAAGTTATAGTTGTTTATTGGTAATTACCACAGGTAACAAGTATGTAAATGCAGAGAAACTACAAACTAATTACTAGGTATTTACCTGGTAAGCATATGGTAAATTATAGCATTTTAGTGTGTAATTACTTAAGGTGATTAGTATGCAATTACAGAGAAACTACCAGGGAAAAAAACACCACTGTTAAATATCAACTCAACAAAGTACTGTGTACTTGTTACCTGTTTAGGCTGGTAATAACTCCGATTTAATTGTGTACTTCCTCAGAATGTAGGCAGACTATTTTTAGAAACACCTCCAGTATTACTCATCAATTCAAGTTAGGTTTGTAGTTATCCTAGGGTTATGTTGGTAACAGTCCATGTTTATTTATTACTATCTTGAAATTAAGACGTAGTTTCCAATAAATGACCTTGTCTTACATAGTTGTTGTTCATTGCTACACCCATTTATAGAGGGTTTATCAAATAATTTACCTTACACTTACCTGGTAACTACCCCACAGGAACAGTTTTCCCTAATGTCATGGCACATCTTAAATACTGGGTATGTTCTTGCAAATATTTTTTACAATTTACTCAGTAAGTAAAGTGCAACTGTACTGTAAAATGAAGCCTTGTTTATTTCCATGGTATTACCGGAATTGTACCATATCATTCCCTTTTCCATAGTCACATATTTTTTTTATTTTACCTCATATGTCCTGCAAAGTTACCAAGGAAAACATGACAATTTACTCAGTAAGTAAAGTGCAACTGTACTGTAAAAGGAATCCTTGTTTATTTCCATGGTATTACCAGACTCTTACCACATCCTTTGCTACTGCTTAAACATTTTTGAAATCACAAACTTTTACCGTGTGTTCTGCAACTTAACTAAAACATTCCAGCCTGGTCTCATTGTTAATACGTAGTATTAACACGTAATTTTCAAAGATAGAAAACTACATAGGCTGCAGTTATGAAGAAAAACAACATACGTGTAATCACAATAATTTATTTATTGCGAAAATGTCAAAACCGGTACCAAAAGTCGTTCACATGACGATGTGTTGCAGTCACAGTCCTCTCTTTCAGTAAATAATAATTTTGAATGAGGTAATTTACAGAGCAGAATTTAAATGATTAATCCATGAAAATGTTAATCCGGCTTCGCTCTGTGTGAAGGCGCGCGCGCTTCTCCATTTCGAATGTAGTTTACCGACTGAAATACGACATGTCGCAATCTGTGACGAACATAGACGAACAGGCGAGAGCCAATGAGCGTTTGATATCACTGCCATAAAACATGTCGTAACGCTTCTTGAGGGCGCAATTTTTGAATTTGAATTCATCAACGAGCGCGGGTCCGCGGGATTTGACAGTTACAGACTGCGCTGTTGTTAAAGCCTGTGGAATGGAGATGAAGATCACTCACTGGATAAAGGGCTGAATTTGGATCTCTTTCTTGCAACCGTATGGATTCTAAAGATTTGGATTATATCAAGTAGGCTATAATAAAATTGATTTCTTTTGTGAATTTATGTTGGGTTTTGGTGTATTATTAAAAACGCATTTTGTGTCTCACTGTAAATAAACTAAATATTAAAATGGTTAAACGATTAAATAAGGTACTTTTAAGGTTTTAAAGTGTATTCTTGTTTAACACCATGTAGGCTAATCCGACGAAACGAGTTTGCAGCAGAAGGCACGAACAGAGCGAAATGTTATTAGTCTATTTCTTGAGTAAACTGCATAAATGCGACTGAAAACGTAATTGATAAGACATTTGAATGCAATAGAGTCAAAACATTAATGCCACGATTTTAATATGCATAAATAAGAATGCGTACAAATACGTCGGTATAAAGTTGTTCATATGTAAATAATTTATGTTTTTGTGCTGTTAATGCAAACATTTTACGTTTTAGTGCTGTAAATACTATACGTTTAAAACGTAAGTAAATGTACGTATGGTAGAATTACACTTTACGTAAAAATACACACGTATTCTCATGAGATCACGTTGAACATTCTCAGTAAGTAAAGTGAAACTGGAACGTTACTGTAAAAGGAAGCCTTTTTAATTCCATGGAATTACTGGGATCTTACCCTATAATCTGTAATAGGTACAGTTACGTAGCTATAACAGATTATAGGGTAAGATCCCAGTAATTCCATGGAAATAAAAAGGCTTCCTTTTACAGTACAGTTTCACTTTACTTACTGAGTAAATTGTCATGTTTTCCTTGGTAACGTTGCAGGACATACGAGGTAAAAAATTGTGACTATATGGAAAAGGGGAATGATCAGGTTATATGGTACAATTCTGGTAATACCATGGAAATAAACAAGGCTTCATTTTACAGTACAGTTACACTTTACTTACCAAGAAAATTGTCATGTTTTCATTGGTAACGTTGCAGGACATACTAGGAAACCAAATAAAAAAAAATGTGACTATGGAAAAGGGAATGATATGGTACAATTCCGGTAATACCATGGAAATAAACAAGGCTTCATTTTACAGTACAGTTTCACTTTACTTACTGAGTACATTGTCATGTTTTCCTTGGTAACGTTGCAGGACATACTAGAAAATAAAATAAAATATGTGACTATGGAAAAGGGAATGATATGGTACAATTCCGGTAATACCATGGAAATAAACAAGGCTTCATTTTACAGTACAATTTCACTTTACTTACTGAGTAAATTGTCATGTTTTCCTTGGTAACGTTGCAGGACATATGAGGTAAAAAAGTGTGACTATATGGAAAAGGGAATGATCAAGTTATATGGTACAATTCCGGTTATACCATGGAAATAAACAAGGCTTCATTTTACAGTACAGTTGCACTTTACTTACTGAGTAAATTGTAAAAACATTTGCAAGAACATACCCAGTATTTAAGATGTGCCATGACATTAGGGAAAACTGTTCCTGTGGGGTAGTTACAGGTAAGTGTAAGGTAAATTATTTGATAAACCCTCTATAAATGGGTGTAGCAATGAACAACAACTATGTAAGACAAGGTCATTTATTGGAAACTACCGTCTTAATTTCAAGATAGTAATAAATAAACATGGACTGTTACCAACATAACCCTAGGATAACTACAAACCTAACTTGAATTGATGGGTAATACTGGAGGTGTTTCTAAAAATAGTCTGCCTACATTCTGAGGAAGTACACAATTAAATCGGAGTTATTACCAACCTAAACAGGTAACAAGTACACAGTACTTTGTTGAGTTGATATTTAACAGTGGTGTTTTTTTCCCTGGTAGTTTCTCTGTAATTGCATACTAATCACCTTAAGTAATTACACACTAAAATACTATAATTTACCATATGCTTACCAGGTAAATACTTAGTAGTTAGTTTGTAGTTTCTCTGCATTTACATACTTGTTACCTGTGGTAATTACCAATAACCAACTATAACTTACCATGTATTTACCAGGTAAATACCTAGTAATTAGTTTGTAGTTTCTCTGCATTTACATATTTGTTACCTGTGGTAATTACCAATAAACAACTATAACTTACCATGTATTTACTAGGTAAATACCTAGTAATTAGGGGACTGTAAAATAAAGGGTTACCGACAATTCTTACTGGCTCCATGTGGTTCTTAGTGGTTTCTGTCTAGAGTTGGATTTTCAGTGCAGATAAAATCACCACCAAGGAACATGTAACCATCATCACTACAGGTACTTATTACAGTATTTAGCGAGTTTAAAAAGACCACCCTTTCTGTGCCTACAGTTGGAGCATAAACACTGATGAAAGTCATTTTTCACTTTCAAATACAGCAATGATTTCTTCAGTAACACAAGAAATGGGTAAAAAATCCCTAGAAAACAGGATACCAACTCCACCACTGTTACTACTCTTATGACTGAGGATTTTCAAAGGGTAAAATCATTTGTAACTTGAATCTGATATTCATTTTTAGTTTTTGTGTTAGTACATTATTATTTCACTTTTTTTTTCTCTCAACGCACATATAAACTAAATTTCCCTAAAATTCTAGTCCGTGTGTTTTCCTGCCTCCTGTGATACCTAAATCTTCTGAGGGCCAGTGATTAGGTGGGGTTTCCAGGCAACATTTTTACCTATTAAAGCATCACACAAGTGTTACATGTGCATAATGGCAATTTCCTCGGCACAATTGAACTTTTGTCACATTATGCTGCACTCCTTAAACACCACTTGGATAAAATTAGGAATAAGAAGACAGGAATGAGGCTGACACATCAAGTTCTGATATTCAAAATTATTAATTGGTGTGTGTGGGAAGAGAGTTTTAAAGACAACCCTGAAGGAAAGGGAAGACACAACTCCAGACATTTCCCACACAGAGCAGAATGTGATCAATGAATCACATGCTATTGGTCTTTTAAAAAATACCTGGTAAAGACCCCCTAGTAACAGCTTAAGTGCAAGATTTCCCTTTGCATCTGTGGGGAAATAATTTGACATTTATCAACACTAATAAAAACAGTAGCTGAGCTGTCATTTAATAATAGCTAGTACAGTAATATAGTAATAATATAGGGCATGATTTATAAACAGGTCAAATTAGCGTAAGACCATAAAAGCGCAGACTGAAGTGTAAAGTTCTGCTGTCGATCTAATGATAATGTGCAAATGAAGAATCACAGACACATTTCCATGATGACCAACACAACCCCAAGAGCAGCGGAAATGAAAGATAAAGGGCCCTATCTTGCACCAATCTTTGTACACTGACGCATGTATTATTCCTATTTTGCACCGACGCACAGCGGACTTTTCCCTCCACAGACGGGATTCTCTGATTGGTTTATTTCACGTTACGCCCAAACTATACTATGAGTAATGAAGCTACTTTTTCAGACCAACCCATTTTAGATTTGCGTCGGGCGCAAGAGTCATTTATCCCGCCGGTATAATAGCAACAGCGCCCGAGACCCGCCCACAAAGTTACTTGCGTTTTGTGTTTGATACTTGCGTTTCAGATCATTAAAATAGGGCCTAAAGTTCTTCCTCTGGCGTTCCACATAAAGGAAGACGAGTGAAATAAAGAACTGGCTCAAAAGATTTGGTCATGAAGTCGTCTCGGAGATCTTGATTTATATATATATTTATATATTATTATATTTATAGCCTCGTCAGAAATTAGCTTAGCACAGCCCCGCCTTAGCATTTCCTTTTTTTTTTCTTTTCTTTTTTTTTACTGTTACTTTAATTAAAATAAATAAAATAATAATCATTAAAGACCTAAAGAAAAGGTGTAGCCTCTGAATAAACAATTGTTTTAATGGGGAGGCCTCAGTTAGGCTGACCTGCGCGTTTTTACACGACGGGTATCAGAATCGGCGCAAAGCAACATCATCTTTCCAAACACTCAATGCCAGTGTGGCACAAACACTGTGTGATGCGTGGGCTGAATATAACATTAGGAAGGAGGAGGATCCAAAATCAAGAATGCTTTGAGAGAAGGGCATGTAAAGCAGTTCAGGAAAATAGGGACACCCAAGCAATAGCAACACCCTAGCAACCACCCAAAATACCTTAGCAACCGCCCAGAACACCATAGCAACCGCCTAGTAATACCATAGCAACCACCCAGAACACCCTAGCAACTGCATAGTATAGCAACCACACAGAATACCCTAGCAACCACCCAGAACACCTTAGCAACCCACTAAAAACACCCTAGCAACCGATGTTGCTCTATCTATCTATCAAACTTTCAACTACTTCAAACTATACTACTTTAAACATTTAGTAAGTTTAAACTTTTAGTAAGTACTTTAAAACTACTTTGAAACTTCAAACTTATTTAAACTTTAAACTAATTTGAACTTCTTCAAACTTTCTGGTCCAAACTTTCTCAAGCCAACTTAAAGTTTGTCTCCACAAACTTTTTTATCTAGTTTATTAGTATTATTATTATTGAGCATTTTCACATAGGTGAAATAAAAACATATAATAATTTATCATATTATTTACTCTGGCTTCTTCCTTTAAATATCACAATCCAGACACTTTAATTGGAGAGTATAGATTTTCTGTAGCCATCAAAAATAGATAGTTTGTCATGATCGACCTTCTCACTAAAGCTGATCGTCTGTGAACCAACGCCTGGCCTACAGAAAAGCAGAAGTGTTGAACATTTACATGTTTACTTTCCACCTCTGTATATTTCAGATTGTAAAGAGTCTGTAAATGAATCTAAACTGAAAGCAGAATCCCTAGAGCTCGATATCATTATAATCCTGAAGATTAATTCCTGAAGACTTACCGTGATGTGATATTTGTGCCAGTGTAAAATATGTGTTATCTCTCTGTCACCCTGTTTGAATTTGCATTCTGTGCACTGTCTACACTTCCTGTCTGTGGTTATCCTGTCTGCAACTTTGACACAAGCAGAAAACAGGCTAACGCATGTATTGACGCATGTATCCTCTGTCCAACTGTCTTAAACTGAGAAACAACTGAGCAGCAATCTGGTCTCTGTGTCTCTTATTTGGTTCTCCAAGTGCACTGTCAGGCTTCACGAGATTTGGAGGGCATTGCAGAAGACTGATTGATTGATTGAAAACTTTATTGAACAACAACAATCAACACAAAGTGTTCAAAAGGATAAAAACACAAAAAAGCCCAAAGGCTTGTTTCCATTGTGGTCGAAGACCAGGAAACTTGGTTGTTTCTTCAGCAGGATTCTTTATTGAGAACACAAGCTGTCCGTAGCTGCAGTCATCAAGTCTGACTAAGGGAATTTTACATGGTATCTTATAGGTATTCAGTGGGCAGTCCTTAAAAGTGTTGACCTAAAGACAGTACACATTCAGTGGGCAGTCCTTAAAGGTACTGACAGTCCTTAAACAGGCAGTTACCCCTGACTATTACAATATTTAGACAGCTGACTTACAGCTGACTTGTATAGAAGAGGAGAGAACTTGATTAGAAGAGAAGAAACACAAATGGTTAATTGTTAATACAGTGTCTTATAAGGGGGCCCACAATTCCCCCCTTGAGAGTTCAAATAACTCTCACAAAATACAAAATAATAATAATAATAAAAAAAAAGAAATAGAATAGAATAAGGTAAACTAATAATCTATGGGTAATAATCTTTTTTTGTTACTGAAGCCGCAATTACTTATTTTCGAGAGAGGCCAGTCACTCGACACAGTCACACAGACACAATTTATTTTGAATATTACTATTCACTAGGGATGCGCGGTATACCGGTACTGCAAAAATACCGGTATATATCATATTTCAAACGGTACAATATCATAATTTTGCTCACTTCGGTATTTGATGCGCTGCTGTTTTGAAGTTCACCGCTAGGCGGCAGTGCGCTACCCAAACTGACGCGGGTCACGCAAAACCGGCAAACGGTGACAACGGAGGAACACGATGGATCAAACAGATGAAGCTCATTCTACACGCCCGAAATTAATAAATAAAGAGAGCAATAGGAGTGAAATATGGCATTACTTTGCCTACAAAAGTAATGAGAAAGGTGAAGCAACAGACCACTGTACATCCACTGTACAAACGCTGCTTTAAATTAGCCACGGGAGGCAACACATCAAATCTGGCTAACGTTGACCACTTGTCACTTGATCATCCTGACTTGTTCAAAGAGTTCAGAGATCGACACGTGAGTCCATCATTCAACTGATTTAATTTAGACTTTTATTCACAGCGCACATAGAGCTTATCAATTAAATATGACACGGTAAACACGAAAGCTCAAATGTGCTTTCATGACACGCTAGAACCAATGAAGTTTAGTTCTCATAATTTTTTTGCACTTTCAAACAATCATATATTAATTGAATTTGAATGAATAAAGAGATAAGTGATATTAATTTTAGTATTGGTGATAGTAAAATGAAAGGCATATCTATCACTGCTGCTGTGGCGACCGACTGAGGAATCAGCTGAGAGAGAGTAATAGTAGTAATATGGATATTACTAATATGAATGTTAGAGTAACACTTTACATTTAAGCTACATTTGTCAACATTCATTAGATAACCTGACCTGACAGTATTATAGCATTTATTAATCTAGAATAGATCAATCCGTAATTATTATTTAAATATACTAATACATGTTTAGCATGTTAACATTACTTTATGCATTAAACTAATATGAACCCAAACCAAACAGTAATCAAACCAAGATGAATAAATGCTATAAATGTTGATAATTCTCTGTTGATGCATGACAGCTAATGGTTTAAATTTCATTTCATTATATTATTATTCTATATTAATCAATTATTATAGATAATAGATATTAACCTATTTTAATTGTATCATTTCAGGTGTCCTTTTCTTTTTTTTCTTTTTGTAAGTGTAAGTTCCCTGACTGTTTTTTATTTATTAATTTTTTTTTAAAACATTTTGATAACTTTTTGTTTGCACATTCGGTGCAGCAGAGTTTCAAGCAGTGTTTTTTAATAAAACTGTTTCAATTCACTTAAATTTTGAGGCTGGTTATTTGTCACCTGTGGTATCGATTTAGTATCGATACCGAGGTATTAGGTTCTGGTACCGTACCGAAACCAAAATTGTGGTATCGAGCCATCCCTACTATTCACACAGTTTTTGGTTTATTTCCTTAATTGATGTTAAAGGATTAGTTCACTTTAAAAAAAACTTTTGCTGATAATTTACTCACCCCCATGTCATCCAAGATGTCCATGTCTTTCTTTCTTCAGTCGAAAAGAAATTAAGGTTTTTGATGAAAACATTCCAGGATTTTCCCCCGTATAATGGACTTCAATGGGCCCCAAACGGTTCAAGGTCCAAATGACAGTTTCAGTGCAGCTTCAAAGGGCTTTAACCCTTGTGTTATGTTGCGGGTCAATTTTACCCGTTTAGATTTTCTAGTTGTTGGAAATACTGGTTAACCTATGTTTTTTTTCTTGATATTTTGTGACTTTTTCTCATTTATCATCATGAACATGCATGCAAAGTTTCAACATGCTGGTGATTTTTGACATATACAAACAAAATTACTGTTCCTTTCGTGATGTTCGCGGGTCAATTTGACCCGCATATTTTAACGCTCTAAGGCAACTGTACGGAGCCAAAATAATAACATTTCTTGGTTATATTTTGTTATTTTATTTTTTTACTACCTTATGAAGTTAAATTTTTTAGTTTTCCACACTTATTTCAATGCAGAAAAATATTTTGTCAGCCACAGATGGTAAAAATGACCTATAATTTATTTTTTCAAGCTACCTGAAATAACATTAAACCTTTTATTTTTTTCTTGATATTTTGTGACTTTTTCTCATTTATCATCATGAACATGCATGCAAAGTTTCAACATGCTGGTGTTTTTAGACATATACAAACAAAATAAATGTTCCTTTCGTGATGTTCGCGGGTCAATTTGACCCACATATTTTAACGCTCTAAGGCAACTGTACGGACCCAAAATAATAACATTTCTTGGTTATATTTTGTTATTTTATTTTTTTTACTACATTATGAAGCTAAAAAAATTACTATTACGTCTGTGATGTCCATCATAGGCTGCTATTCAAAAGCAACTGTACAGACACAAAATAAAAACATTTATTTTATGTATGTCAGGGCATTAACTCCAGTTCTAAAGTGTAAGTGTATCTAAAAGTGCTCTAACGCAATACCAAACACACTTTAAAAAGCTAAATCATGGTGCATGTTGTTCAGAATTAATTGCAAATTACGAATGAAAATCTTTGACAGACACAAATAGTAAAATAAGCTCTCATTTATATATTCAAGATATCTGAAATATCTTGAGACTTCGACATAGACAGCAGGAAAAATGAGCTCATTAATTGATTAATTGTTCAGTTATGATGTTCTAAGCAAAAAAAAAAAAAAAAAAAAAAGTTGAAAAAATGTATATGCAAATATATAAATATAACGTATATTCAAATTTTAAATAGTTTTAAAAAATGGTTAAAAAACATTTTCATTAAATCATATCTTCAGATATATATTTTTTGGAATATTTGACAAATGCTGATATTAAAAGTTTACAGTTTGAACCTGAATCTTTGTTGTTTTTCATAGTGTGATTTTTGAGGAATTGTATTGAATCCAATGCGGGTCAATTTGACCCGGACCATAAGGGGAGTGCACAGAATTCCAACATAACACAAGGGTTAAACGATACCAGACGATGAATAAGGGTCTTATCTAGCGAAACGATTGATCATTTCAAAAATAAATAAAAAAGTTTAAGTTTTATAAGCACCAATGCTCGCCTTGCTCTGTTCTGTGATGCGCATTCGTGACGTCACGTAATACGCAATTACGTTGAAAAGGTCAAGTTTGACGTGTTTACAAATGTGTGGAAGGAGGACCATATACACATATTCAAATGTATTTGTGTCAGTTTATCGTTTAAAATGCCCATTTCGTGTGCGTATCCTGGGTGCTTTAAAAAGCCTAAAAGAACATTTTCTTCAGGACAGAAATTTTTCAAGCGTGACCTTTTCAACGTAATTGCATATAAAAAGATTGGATCTATAAAAGATTGGATGACGCATAATTTTCTTTTATTAAATACAGACAAGACAGCGGTACTACTTATCGGTTCAAAAAAAATGCCCACAAAACCTCTCACAATACAATTTTAACATAGTAGGATGTCCTGTTACTTTATCCTCTACAGTAAAAGACCTGGGTGTTGTACTTGACTGCAACCTGTCTTTCGAAAATCATATTTCATATGTTACAAGAACAGCCTTTTTCCACCTTAGAAACATTGCTAAGCTACGTAATATGCTATCTGTTTCTGAAGCAGAAAAGTTAGTTCATGCATTCATGACCTCGAGACTAGATTACTGTAATGCTTTATTAGCCGGTTGTCCTGCATCCTCAATAAACAAGCTACAGTTAGTCCAAAATGCCGCCGCTAGAGTTCTTACTAGATCAAGAAAATATGATCATATAACACCGATTTTAACATCACTACATTGGATACCTATAAAGTCCCATATTAATTACAAGGTATTGCTACTGACTTATAAAGCCCTAAACGGCTTAGCTCCAGTCTGGTTTATGGAAATAAACAAGGCTTCCTTTTACAGTACAGTTTCACTTTACTTACTGAGTACATTGTCATGTTTTCCTTGGTAACGTTGCAGGACATATGAGGTAAAATAAAAATAAAATTGTGACTATATGGAAAAGGGAATGATCAGGTTATATGGTACAATTCCGGTAATACCATGGAAATAAACAAGGCTTCATTTTACAGTACAGTTCCACTTTACTTACCGAGTAAATTGTAAAAACATCTGCAAGAACATACCCAGTATTTAAGATGTGCCATGACATTAGGGAAAACTGTTCCTGCGGGGTAGTTACCAGGTAAGTGTAAGGTAAATTATTTGATAAACCCTCTATAAATGGGTGTAGCAATGAACAACAACTATGTAAGACAAGGTAATTTATTGGAAACTACGTCTTAATTTCAAGATAGTAATAAATAAACATGGACTGTTACCAACATAACCCTAGGATAACTACAAACCTAACTTGAATTGATGGGTAATACTGCAGGTGTTTCTAAAAATAGTCTGCCTACATTCTGAGGAAGTACACAATTAAATCGGAGTTATTACCAACCTAAACAGGTAACAAGTACACAGTAATTGTTGAGTTGATATTTAACAGTGGTGTTTTTTTCCCTGGTAGTTTCTCTGTAATTGCATACTAATCACCTTAAGTAATTACACACTAAAATACACAATACACAGTCCATCCACTTCACAAATACAAGAGGTCCATCCCCACCTGATGGATCCTGTGGCAGATGTTTTAGAGAGTGAATTAGCTGCATTCCGAGGGCAGTCCTTCCTGTTGTCCCTGTAAGTCCCACATGCACCAAACTTCATCGCAAACAAGTCTTTGAGGAGCTTTGGACTTGTATAAAAATTGTCCATGTACACATGGTACCCAGAACCCAAAAATGTGAGGTCTAAAAGAGATGTTACAGCATCATATGACAGTCCATGGCCTGTGGGAAAGTTGTTCTTTCCTGTGTACACAGAAAAGTCCACAGTGTATCCATTCGATGAGTCTGCAAGAACAAACAACTTGAAACCCCATCTGGTTGGCTTGGCTTTCATGTACTGCGTCATACCTGTGTGTGCTTTGCATGCCACCATTCTTTCATCCACAGCTAAGTTTCTTTTAGGATGATAGATGGCTTTACAAGCATGACGGATGGTGTCCATGAGAGGCTTGACCCTGAAAAGACGGTCATGTTCAGGTGTGCCCCTCTTTCTGTCATTATCCATATCTGCATCTGGGTGACTCATGTGCACATTCCATGATATGGTGCGGTATCTGTCCCGGGACATAACTGTAGCTGGAAAGGGTACAGAGAAAACACTGCTTTGCCGCCAGTAGTCCCTGATGGAGCTGACCTTCACCATGGCCATGTAGAACAGCAACCCAATGTATCGGTACATCTCACTGATGCTGACATCTGTCCATTTATATTTGCAGCCCTTTGCAGTTGCCTTGGCAGCTTGAGCATTGGTGTTGTGGCACAGAGTTGAGACAGCACTTTCTGAAAAAAATGTTTGAATAGACTCATGGGCGAATGTGAGTCAACAACAGAGCTCAGTTGCAGTCGAGTTTCCCGTGCAGGACGGAAGCGCACAGTCTGTGGAACCATGTCAACATCAGTCTCTGTTTTCCATGCCAGAGTGGACTGCCTGTTGCTTGCCTGCTGGTTAGCCTTGGCTCTCTTCGGGACAGGTGCTTGGACATGTTCATTGTCACATCTGTAAAAAACAAAAACAAAAACATGTGAGCATGCTGATAACACAATAAAAAAAATTGTATTATCATTATCAATCACTAATGGCCACGGATAAAAAAAAGACAAAGATTTTGTAATTTCACACAAGAATAGGTTGGCTACTTTTATATTATGACGATGTAAACACAATTAGGCTACATTTCATCTGTAAAATATTACGTCTATGCACTTACTCAGTATGATTCTCGATCGCACTGAGAACTGAACGACACCTGTGTGCCCCTCTGTGAGGTGCTGGAGAAGGATAGCTTGATGCAGACACATTCCTAAAAAACAACAACATAAAAACTGTTAGCATACATTATTCAAAGTAAACTGATGAACTTTGATTCAAGCTCATGATAGAGCCCAATCACTTGAAAGGAAGAGCTTGCTCCAGTCTAGACCCAAAAAAGTGTCAACTCAGAAACCCTATTTTGTCACTCATTACAGCAAGGAGGCTGTTCAGATCAAACACATTATAAGAAAAAAACTGGAGCATTATTGAATGTGACCCGACTTTACGGGAAATATTCACAGAACCCCCTGGGATCAGCTTCAAGAGGGCCCCCACAATTAAAGATAAATTAGTAAAGAGTTACCTCCCTGCTCCTAAACGTGAATGCTGGCTGCGTCAACCCAAGGGAAACTTTCCTTGTGGTAATTGTAATTATTGTGAGAATATGACTAAAACTGACATGTTTGTTGATGTTTTTAATAACAAGACTTACACTGTTAACAGCTTTATAAATTGCAATACTACCCATGTTGTCTATCGTTTGGAATGTCCCTGTGGTTGTTTCTACATAGGCCTCACTAAAAGGAGACTAAGAGACAGGGTAGCTGAACATCGGTATGCCATCCGGACTGGTAATATCAATTATCCAATGGCTAAACATTATATGGATGCTAATCATGGGAGGGATTTGACCTTAAGAGTAGTGGGCATTGAGGCTATTCGCCTTGATGCCAGGGGTGGGGACATAATTAGACGTCTCAAACAAAGGGAGACATACTGGATCTATTCTCTGAGGGCCACCAACCATCCAGGTCTTAATGAGGATTTTGATCTCTCACCTTTTTTGCAATTTTTATGCCTCTATAGGTACAGTTTGTTGTCGTCGAATGTAGTACCCATTTCTGGTTAATGCTGTTTTGAATCATCTTGTCTATGACACTAGAGTTATGAGAGGTAACTGTAGCCTATTCACACTTATTGATCTTACATATTGTGTGGAGAATATTAGATACTTGAAGTGTTGTTTTTCCACTAAGAGATCTTTTTTATTGTATTTTGCCTGTTACTTGTATGAACCTAACTTTTGCCTCTAGTGGCCAAAGAGTTGTGTTACACGTGCCAGAGTGGCACACCTGAAATCAATTACTGTATAAGTACTGCTCCTGTTTGTTTTGAAAGGAACTGAAAGTCGCTCGTGCTATTCGTTGTTGTCGATTTTGAGGATTCTGATTGGCTTGCATGGCTTTATCCTTCTCCCTACACTGCCGCCCTTAGGTTTGGCATAATTATGATGTTGCTCGACGCCGTATTTATGCGGGTTGATGTAAACGACAACTTTTTTGAAAACGATGTTGTGTGCACGATGTTATTTTTGAAAACGGAGGGGGGAGAAATATTCGTTTCTCTAAATACCCGGCTATGTGTAAATGTGGCCTCACACCCTGATGAAGGCCAGTGGGCCGATACGTGTTGGTGTTTTTAAAAATTTTTAGCCCTCTAATAAAGACTTTTGTATTACTTTTTGTATCCACTGAGTGCCTGGACTTGGATTTTTTCCTACGTTTTTTTTAAACTGATGAGCAATTGATGGTTATGGACGCACAATGTTGATGGGCCATAGGACGGAGAAATATCTATTTATGGGCCATAGACCGCGTCACCGCGAGTGTCTGTTGATGGGCCATAAAGACCGCACGCATTTAGTGACGCACGCAATGAACGGATCATTCGCGAACGACACACATCACTACATTTCAAACATTTACACCTGTATTCACAAACATCTGTGCATAAGGAAGTATTGAAGCATGATAAACAGTGTCTTAGGGTAACCAAAACTGAACATTTATATAAAAATATAATGTATTTAGACAGTATCACATATTTTACCAGAGGCTGAAATATATTTGCACTAAATCACATTATATAACCTAAGCAGATATTCGCAAACAAGCTACATTACGCATAAGGGAGTATTTTAGCATGATAATCAGTGTCATAAGCTAATCAAAACTGAGTGAAATATATTTAATATACAAATATGTTTAAAGAGCAATATCATATTTAAAAAAGTTTACACTTGAGCATATACACGAATGTTAGGGATATTGTAAGGCAATCGTTCCTGTAAAATGTCAAAAGCTAGCCAAAACTAGGCAAAATATAGTCTGAAAATTCATATGAGTTCTATATTATCAGAAAATGAATTATATAACAGTATATAACATTATATAACAGTAAACAACTTACTCTGAACTTGTATCCTCGGCAGGATCAATTCGCTCTTGAAAATGCTGCCGTTCGTCTTCTGAGTTACAATCTTCCTCTGAGGAAAAGGTGAATTCTTCCTCGCTGTCCAGAATCATCTGAAGGGCGTCTTTACCGGAGAAGCGTGCCATACTCAAAACGCAATGAACTATCAGTAAGTCTGATGAAGAAACTGTGTTTTTATTGCATTGATCGGGGGGCGTGTGCGATGCATAGATCACCTAAACTATTTAGCATGTGAAAAGCGCCGGGGGCGGGGCGGCCTCAGCTCATTAAAGTTAAAGAAGGGAGAACGAAAAAAAACGGTACATCTCCTTGCTTTCAAATGGATTACATAAGATGGGAATGTTTGTTTTTTATATAAATTACTTCATTTAAAAGAAGAGAATCCAAGCTTCATAAAGACATGTTACGACCCGTGAGGTCTGTGTGTTTTGTGTGCAGGTGGGAATTTTCTTGACTCAAAGTTGTCCTGAGGGCAGAAACGTTTGTGATTGGTTCAATATGACAACCAATCGCAAGAGGGGAGAGAATTGCAGAGGCGGGGCCACCATTTCCAATCTCAACCGTCAAAATCCCTCCGTGGTGCGCAGGCAAGAGGAACTGGTGGTTAACATTTCAAAGTAAGTTTTTTAAAAACAAAAACGTAATATTCTCGAAAATGGAGCATTGTATGTGCAACGGAACAATGTGTATTCAAACCGAACGGTTCATTGGACCATTTTTCCTGCCGACCAAAATTTCGTTATTTTCAGATGAGCACGCTCATAATGTAAGAGATGCAGGCGCGACCACAACATTGCCCAACATCAAATGGCAAACGTAATGCAAGTGGAACGAAACTGCTCGTTATTGTGTGGTTGAAGGACCGTTTATCAGTTTGGACCAAAGCAGCGCGAGCCGATCGTGATCATGCGACACTGTTTACACAGCGCTAAGAGATCCAGTAATGAAAGCATTTGAATTCGCCACAGAAGTAATAACATCGCTGCGACTCCTGCGAGATCTAGTGAGAAACATTCTCATTTCCCCGTTATTAAAGGGGTCATGAACTGGATTGTTTTATTATTTTATAATGTTTCCTGGGGTGCCCTTATAATGTTAGTATGATTTTTACATCAAAAATTGTCATAATTTATAAATAAAAGCCATTTTTCCAAGCCTGATTTCAGGCTCAGATTTGAACGCTCCGTTTTAAGGGGCGTGTCTGCTGTGAGACTGCAGTGCAATCGCCCACTGCTGTGATTGGCTGACATGCTTGCATATGAAATAGCTAGTATTACATGAACTCTCTCGAAAACTGTTACTACGTTTTTACTATTACAGCTATCGAGATTAACAAATCGTGAAAAGTATCGTTTAAAGCATTATATTTAAATCTATTCCATCACATGAAAGGTTGCAGCATGATGAGCTTTGACTGAGCAGATGACAGACAGTCTGTTGATCGCGTGAATAAAGATCTTATCATTGCAACGCAATTTTTGCACTCTCACAAATGCTTACACCAAATCACAATGCAAACACGATGTGAATACACAGTAAGAGCTTCGTTGTGTAGTGTAACAGTGTCATTATTTCGTTTGGTAAGTGTCCAGATAAGCTCTCGCGGCTCGCGCTGTGCTGTTTGATTGACAGCTTGGGCGAATGGAAAGGGATCGTTCTTTGATCGCTTTCTGATTTAATCTAATTTAATAACAGTTTAAAAAGGATTATTTTCATAATACTACGAGAAATTATGTGAAGTTGATCATTTAGTCACTGATGCATAAACAGTATTGAACGATTTTAAGAGAATCTGAACTTGAATAATTACACAGAAACCACTGATCGCAGATCAGGCATTAGAGTACACATGGTTACTTACATGTTGCTGGCAGATCCGTGTCGGGAAATTGTGATTGACTGATTTAATAAAGTTTAACCATGCTGGAATCCGAAGGAAGCTTATGCAGACTGTCTTCTTCCACAACCAGGCACTTCACAATATTTAGTAAACAGCATGTTTATTGGTTTATTGCTTGGAAGTAGCTCGATCCGGTAAGCAATCATCATGTCGTCCTATGTTATTTAGCATGTTTGGGCGAATCAGTGGGCGGGGCTAAACAGGCCGTGTTGAAGTAGGCGTTGATCTTCTTTTGTGGAGGCGGTGTTTTATCCTCTTTGACGTCATAGTTCCCCACTTTGAAAAACGAGTCGTTTGCTGAGCCTGATGTCTATAAAAGCTTTTATTGGACTAACAAGGTAGTTTTCAGTTCTGAAACTTACAGGATATTATTATAGTATGATGATCTCTTATATGTCAAAAGCTCAAGTAAATTTTGATTTCTCAGTTCATCACCCCTTTAACAGATCAATAATGCTTTCAAGTAACATTACGCCAGTTTTATTTTGACATTGTGAATACAATTGCTGCCCTCAAATGTTAATCTGAACTAAAAATAAACCTTTAACTACTACAATATTACATTTCATTTTTTCCAATGAGCTTTTTTTGTTTTATATGCTCAATGTTAAATTTATAAATTTAGTTAAATTTATAAATTTGGCTTTTCTTCATGACTGTTTAGTCTCATGGTCCCAGGGCAGAGACCATTATTTTCCACAATTTTGTCTCAGGGCAGGTGAATCCCTCCTCCTGGTCTCAGGGCAGAAGTCAGTCTAATTTATAAATTTGGCTTTTCTTCATGACTGTTTAGTCTCATCTGGTCCCAGGGCAGAGATTATTGTTTCCCACAATTTTGTCCCAGAGCAGGGGAATCCCTCCTGGTCTCAGGGCAGAAGTCATATTTTTCTCTTCTCAGGGCAATATAGTTGGACAAAAGGGAGTCAGCTGTCTTCTCTGGTCTCAGGGCAGAAGTGGTCTCAGGGCAGGACGGTGAATCCCTCCTGGTCTCAGGGCAGAAGTCATATTTTTCTCTTCTCAGGGCAATATAGTTGGACAAAAGGGAGTCAGCTGTCTTCTCTGGTCTCAGGGCAGAAGTGGTCTGAGGGCAGGTGAATCTCTCCTGGTCTCAGGGCAGAAGTCATATTTTTCTCTTCTCAGGGCAATATAGTTGGACAAAAGGGAGTCAGCTGTCTTCTCTGGTCTCAGGGCAGAAGTGGTCTGAGGGCAGGTGAATCTCTCCTGGTCTCAGGGCAGAAGTCATATTTTTCTCTTCTCAGGGCAATATAGTTGGACAAAGGGGAGTCAACTGTCTTTTCTGGTCTCAGGGCAGAAGTGGTCTGAGGGCAGGTGAATCCCTCCTGGTCTCAGGGCAGAAGTCATATTTTTCTCTTCTCAGGGCAATATAGTTGGACAAAAGGGAGTCAGCTGTCTTCTCTGGTCTCAGGGCAGAAGTGGTCTGAGGGCAGGTGAATCCCTCCTGGTCTCAGGGCAGAAGTCATATTTTTCTCTTCTCAGGGCAATATAGTTGGACAAAAGGGAGTCAGCTGTCTTCTCTGGTCTCAGGGCAGAAGTGGTCTGAGGGCAGGTGAATCTCTCCTGGTCTCAGGGCAGAAGTCATATTTTTCTCTTCTCAGGGCAATATAGTTGGACAAAAGGGAGTCAGCTGTCTTCTCTGGTCTCAGGGCAGAAGTGGTCTGAGGGCAGGACGGTGAATCCCTCCTGGTCTCAGGGCAGAAGTGGTCTGAGGGCAGGACGGTGAATCCCTCCTGGTCTCAGGGCAGAAGTCAAATTTTTCTCTTCTCAGGGCAATATAGTTGGACAAAATAGAGTCAGCTGTCTTCTCTGGTCTCAGGGCAGAAGTGGTCTGAGGGCAGGTCGGTGAATCCCTCCTGGTCTCAGGGCAGAAGTCATATTTTTCTCTTCTCAGGGCAATATAGTTGGACAAAAGGGAGTCAGCTGTCTTCTCTGGTCTCAGGGCAGAAGTGGTCTGAGGGCAGGACGGTGAATCCCTCCTGGTCTCAGGGCAGAAGTCATATTTTTCTCTTCTCAGGGCAATATAGTTAGACAAAAGTCATAGTTAGACAGGGAGTCAGCTGTCTTCTCTGGTCTCAGGGCAGAAGTGGTCTGAGGGCAGGACGGTTAATCTCTCCTGGTCTCAGGTCTGCACTGATCCCAGGCTACCCTGCCCTGGCTTAGAATTAGTTTGAGGCCAGTGTCTTTTCCTCCATTTAAGTTTTGCCTCAGGGATGTAAGTATCATAGTTATAGGTTGTCATAAGTATCCAATTTAATGCTTCAGCAGAAATACATGTTTTTAATTTTTGTCTTTTGTCTTTGCCTGTAAAGGGAAACTTAACCAAGCCAAATGAACAGTAAGTTATTCAAAACTATTTTTTTCCTAATCTATGTTACTCATTGGCATCATCTGCATACATAATGATATAATTTGCATACATCTGACCAGGTAGAGCACATTCCGGTACTTTTTTTAGCTGGTGTTTTTAGAACGATTAGACACATGGGCAACACAAGCACTTGCAAGATTGTTTTTATGTAATAGGCCCATGATGAGGCTGTAGCCTACCAAAAATTTGTGAAATAATGAGAAGTGCTGGCACTGCTGTAACATTAAACATCATTGGCATGGCATTCAACACAACTAGGCTATTTATAAATTGTATAATATGTGGCCCCGACTTGCCTCAACATAGTACATGTGTCTAAAACTTTTGCCCATATGCTCTAGTTGCCCGTTTCAGCCTAGTGTGACATCACTAACTCACAGATAAGCACTTGAAACAGAGCGCTGTTAGACTGTGTATTTTGATGGTTATCACCAAAACAACGTGTGAAACCAACACATTCAGAAGTCGGCAAAAAAGTCGCTAGTCGATAAATGTGAATTTTAGTCGCCAAAGATTATAAAAATCGTGGGGAAAAAACTAATTCGCCAAATTGCCAGCACTACTTTAAAGTAGTTTTGTATGCTACATGTAATAGTTGATTGGATTACATTTGTGCCTGTTAGCCTAAGTAAGGTGACTTATTTTGGGACTTTTATTTTCTTCACCCATGCAGACTTAGAAACACTGAAGTCCCAAGGACTTCATAGTGAAGATGTCCTTGGGACAATTGGGCCTTTCCAAATCTTTCTGGGTAGTTTGGAGGCCCTTTTAGGCCCATTTGAACTTCCAGATGAGGTATTTTTCTATTTCTTAAAAAAAATGATCCTCTTCCCCTTCACCTTGACTCTATTGTGATTTATTGCAGTTTATATATATATGTATATTATATAATTTTATATAATTTTTTTATGTATTACTTCCCCAGGTAATGGATGCCTTATTTTACGTCATGAGCAGGGTAACTCATACCTTTTTACAAAACTCACTCACTCACTCACTCACTCACTCACTCACTCACATACATACATACAATTCAAATATAGATTTAACATGATTTAATGACTTAAACCATTTCTCTCCCTCGCTTAGAGCCAGCCTGGGACAGAGGCAATTAATAGTCAGGCTATGCGCCTGATTTTGGAGGGCAGCTCTAGGGCTAGGAGTACTTATTTCTTAAAAGTAAGAGTTATGTAAATGTTTAAAGTTATTGTTCAGTGGCAGTGCTGCTGAACACATTAGGTGTCAAGTTTATTTATGTTTGTTCATGAATGTTTTCTTCTTTTCCTGTCAGAAAAACATTCTTAAAGGAGCCAGTGCCATCTTCGGGCCCTACTTGCTGGGAGAGTACCACTGGACCCTCTTTGTAGGTTGCTGTTAGGTTATGCAGAGACTATTATTCGCTAAATAGCATCACACTAGTCATTATTGTTGCTGTTGTGTCATTCTCATTTGTGTTGTATGAGCTGTTAGTGCTTCACATTTTAAAATAATTTCAATCATTTTCAACACAGATTGGTTGAAATTCTCCTTCAAACCTTTCTCATATGTTTTCCCATCTTTTGTATAGCATTGCAACTTGAAAGAGGGAACTATCACCTACATCGACTCCTTGGGGGAGCAACCACAGCATTGCTTCCAAATAATGGAAAAATGGAGGTACAAGGTTTTTGTATTGCTCTATAAAATGAGATAATGAAAATTCAGCAGAGATCTCCTTCACAATTATTTTCTCTAATCTTTCAGCTTATTTGCTGCTAGCAGAGGCTGCCAAGGGCCCTGGAAGATGATGAAGAGGGACCATGACTTACAAAACGACGCTTTGTCATGTGGGGTGTTCTCACTAATGGTACAGTTTGGTCGTTTTCTGCATAATGTTTCTGTTTTCTTTTGAAAATATAAATATTTTTAGTTTTCACTTTAGAGCAATTTTGAATGAAAGTTTCAGATCAAATATTAATGGATTTTTGACATGGACACAGTACTACCTTCAGCACACGATACAGGAATCATGATCATATAATTATTAAATGAGCACCATAATCTTCTCTTGTAATATAGTCAAAAAAAATTTTACCACAATTTGTTGTTCACATTTATTATAAGTTACATTATTTCATTAAAATAGACTTTCTGTTGCTCTTTTAGTTTGCAGAAATGATCCTCCAGGGACAACAAGGGCACCTCCAATGCCTCCCTATCGCTCAAGAGCGGGAGAGACTTGGGACTTTGTTGTTCAACTCCCTTGGTAAGTATGTCTCCCTTGGTAAGTAGTAGACATATGTACGGTATGGGTGCTCCTTATTGAGCTCTGCTGGCTACCTGTAGCTGCCTGCATTAACCCTCTGGGGTCTGGGGTGTTTTTAGGGTCCTTGAGATGTTCTGACATGCCCTGACATTTGTGCTTTTTTCAGTTGCTTATAAACATATCAATGGCAAAAAATAAATTACACTCTATTTAGCACAAACAGGGCTACCATAATATTTGAGCCACATGTATGTGCATGTTTTCATTTTTGAGAGAATAATGTTTATGCATGGTTATTGAAAAAAATAAAAATGAAAGTTTCTGAAATAAGGCCACAAAACACATACTAAATATATGTCAATAAGACTTTTGACTAATGGATTTCGTCGCCTAGAGTTTTTTCTTCAAAATGATGTGAAAATCATCCTGCCTAATCATTCACATAAAACGATACATTGATTTAAGTTTTGCAAAACACTTTTAGTTTGGAAAGCCAATATGCGGATGGGGCGTAAACGATCATGCATATTTAGTAGTTCACACCTGATTAGACAATACCCCTGCATAATTAATGAGCCATTCATTCAGGTGTGTCACCTATAGCTAACTTAAATATACAAGCTTCATAAAAATGATCATTCTAGAAGAAAATTTCAGATGGCATTTAGAGGCTTTTGCATCTGAACTCTTCATATATATATATATATATATATATATATATATATATATATATATATATATATATATATATACACACACACACACTACCAAACTGGTTCACAGTTGGAGGCATCGCAAATTTTATTTGATTTTTTTTTCCACAAATTGTGCTTGCAAATTGTATAATATCCAAGGTAAACATGTCTAGTAATTGTGCAGTTAATTCTCATACTGTATTTTCAGTTTTGGAATATTTATCCTCTCCCCAAATTTGTCACTAATAAAACACAATACAAATTATTTAAAGAAAAAAAATTATATTTACCTTTTAATAGTTTGTTTACATCTACCTTATAAATATATATATATATTTTTATTAAAAAGGTTACAATTACAACAACAATTCAAGTGTAATCTTTCTTTTTAAAAACTAAAGTATACAAAACGTATTATTTGATGAATTTATTTTTGATAATTTTTGATATTTTTCCTCATCTCAGTATAGCAATAGTTTGCTAAAAGCTGTTTATTCAATACAGCAGTATTTGAAAATCGATAATATTTTGTAAAATTACATTTATATTTGCATTTATGTCAAAACCTAGACACTTTATTTCAACATATTTCAGTCGATTTTTACTCATCTCAGTATAGCAATACAGTTTGCTAAAACATCATCATTCATTCACACACGCGATTTAAATTTAAACTGTCTTTTTGTGAGTGGTAAACAGCGCGCATCTCTGCCGTTTATTCATTCATAAACAGAAACGCGATTCACGTGAGAAGGAAAAAAACTTACTACAGTATTCCTCAGCTCGCTCCTCGATATACCCGCACTTCTGAGGGACATTTTCCATTATTATTATTCCTCACAGCGCCGCGAGACGGTGTAAACAAGTAATGATCTGAATAAACTTGTGTTTTCTCGAGCTGATATGGGGGCGTTCACAGGTTTGCGCGGATTGCCTCAGACATTTGTGTTTGAATAGCGCGCGCTCTCTGTGGGCGGAGTCACATTACATCTAAAATTAGCTGTAATGAGCTCGACTAGAATCGCTCTCTTTTAATACAGATTTCACAAGATGAGAATATTTGTTTTTTATATAAATTACTTCATTTAAAAGAAGAAGAGAATTCAAGCTTCATGCCTGTGTGTCTGTATGTCTGTTTGACTGAGTATTCGATGAGTTATTGTTCATTTTCATTTTCCCTCCCTCCATTTTTTTGCTGGTCAATCCATTGCTGTCAGTCTGGTTCATGGAGGCCCACCACCATGTTTCCTCTCTGAAACTCTTTTCAGCTGCTTAGTTAAAGGACCAGAGATGAGCAGGCCAGTCATTGAGGACATTGCAGACAACGAACTCTACGAAAAACTGAAATAGGTTTGTAAGCACTTTTACTTTTTTCTACTTGTGTAATGTATTTTTTTTAATTTTTTTTTGGAACCAGATTTCTGAATCCAGAACAGTGGAGGAGCTTCAGACATCTACTGAGCCTTAGGCAGCCAGCATGAGACATGTAATCTGTCAAAGACCTCTTACAAGTCTGATGGACAAGAATCCGTTACTGGAGGATGTTCGGTAACACTTTATTTTGATAGTCCGTTTGTTGAGACTATACTAGTTATTAGTAGCCATTCAGTAGCTTGTCAACAGTGCATCAGTTGACATTCAACAACACTGTTTCAACAGACAAGTAGCATACGTTCAACTGACTGCCTATAGACTATAAGGTACAAGTGTTAATCTACAGATTTTACAAAAAAGTGCCTGTTGACTGTCAATGTTATTTTACAACAGGTTATTAACCAATTGTCGACTAACTTTCTGTAGTTTGAGTACCAACAACTCAAGATAATTCTGTCAGTTAAAAGTCAACAGTCATGTCAGCATATGAAGTATATGATACTGTATATCCTACTCAAGGGGTCTCATATGCATCAAATTAATGATTATTTTAGCTGATTTAAAACTGTTTTTAAAAAAATTGTTAACCATTTGTAGATAATCTGTTGATAGTCAACTAAAGATTAGATCTGTTGCTTGTCAACAAATAAATTGTTTATGATCAGTAGACTATTAATAGACATTATCCACTAAGTGTTAGTAGATACATTTTAGGACTATCTAATTAAAGTGAAAAACAGTTTATATCAGTAGAAAGTCTATAACCTATCAACAGATTGAAAACATACTTTTTTTTGTACGTTTGGATAGATGCTGAAACGTATGATACAGACATGTCTGCAACGTAGAATTATTACGAATTCACAGCTACAAAACGTTTACGCATCATAAAGATATCTGTATCATTTCCCTTATACTGTTATATAGATAAATGTAAGTTCCCTTAACCCTACTCCCAAACCTAAATATAAATTACTCATTTTATACAGAATATAAAAAGAATAAAACACTTTATGGACAGAGATGTGTAGGGAAATGCCAGTTTTATTTATAGCATTAAAATATATTTTGAGCCACCAACATTAATCCTACTCCTGCCCCTAAACCTACCCATAACCATTTCTTAAAACTATGCAGGCTAAAATTATGAAGAAACACAACAGATGTGTAATCATAATAATTTATTGCGAAAATGTAAATCGGTACCAAAAGTCGCTCAAATGACGATGTGTTGCAGTCCTCTCTGGCAGTATATAATAGTTTTGTATAACAGAATTTAAGTTATTAATCCATGAAAATGTTAACCCAGCTTCCCTCTGCGTGAAGACGGCGCACGCGCTTCTGCATTTCAATGTTGTTTCAACTGAAACACGGCATGCTGCAATCTGTGACGAAGCAGGCGAGAGCCAATGAGCGTTTGATATCACTGCCGTAAAACATGTCCTAACGCTTCTTGAGGGCGCAGTTTTTGAATTTAAATTCATCGAGCGCGGGATTTGACATTTACGGTCGCTGCTGAGAATGGAGATGGAGATGGAGATCGCTGGATGCACATGCTCATGCTGGAAGTCCGGCCAGAAGAGCATTGCAGTAGTCAAGCCTAGAAATGACCAGGGCCTGGATGAGAAGTTGTGTTGCATGCTCAGTTAGGAAAGGCCTGATCTTCCTGATGTTGTGCAGTGCAAACCTGCATGATCGAGCTGTCTTTGAAATGTGATCTGTGAAGGTCAGCTGGTCATCAAACGTTACTCCAAGATTTCTGACCGACCTTGATGGGGTGATTGATGATGAATCTAGCTGGATGGTGAAGTCGTGCTGTAGAGACGGATTGGCAGGGAGGACGAGAAGCTCAGTCTTTGCCAGGTTGAGCTACAGGTGATGTTCCTTCATCCATGTGGAGATGTCTGCCAGACAGCTTGAGACCCGTGCAGCTACTGTGGGATCATCTGGTTGAAATGAGAGGAAGAGCTGTGTGTCATCAGCATAGCAGTGGTAGGAGAAGCCATGTGCCTGTATGATGTGTCCCAGTGATGTAGTGTTAGATGGAGAAGAGGAGGGGACCAAGAACTGAACCCTGGGGAACCCCTGTGAATAATTTTCACACGTGGCTGTTTCTTAATGTAGCACCGCGTCTAAATAAAATACAGAATGATGTAAAGTTAAAAATACAAAATAAGCAGAGAATCGAAGATAGGCTTACCTTGACTTAAATACAACACTGAAATAACAGGAGAACTGAGTATTCTAGAAAACCACTTGCGCGCTCTTGCCGTGCGTCTTCTGCTGACCGCTGGTCAGAATTGAATTGGAATGACAGGAAGTGGAATTAAATTCATTGCAATTCAAAGAAATTCCACACAGTCACACAACAGGAAGAATGTGTTGAGTCTCGCATGCATTCAGCGTTAGGAAGGTTACTTTGGAAATGTTATTGCTATTGCTTACTGTTATTAGTTACCCATTATAAATGTGGTTTGGATTACTTTATTTGGATAACTTTATCAATGCAAAGCAATTTAATTTAAGTTGATTAGTAACTAATTGAATTAAACATTTTACCTCAGTAATACAACTAAATACAATTACATTAATTTTGTAATTTAATAACAGAAATTTCATTTCACGTAGCTATTTACTCCTCAACCCTGCATACATTTTGATCTAAAATAGATATTGTTCAAATTCTTGAAATAAATACCCCCTCGGTGTCGTTTAATTAGTTTTGTTCCAATGTAATTTTCATTTCAAAGTAATCACACAAACACAAAGTTGTTGTAAATGCAGTAATTACTGAGCAACACTGTTGCATCTATTTCTCAATAGCTCCTCAAATGTTTTTTCATTGAGTCTGCACCGTTCTGGTCTGAATATCTTTCCTGCAACACTAAAGATTCTCTCAACAGGTGCAGAGTGAAGTTGTAAGGGACTTCTGAAACTTAAAAAGTCCAGTGTTGCCCATCAAATTGTGCTTTCAAACAAATGTCCACCTCAAATTGTTTAGCAACCATTTTAAATACTTGGTTAAAGTAAAGCATTCTGGGAAATGGAGTCATATTCCGTCATGTTCCACAAAATTACAATTACAATAAATCAAACTTAATTATTTGCTCTGTGACTAGAGCTTTTAACATTCATTGCTGGGGGAAAACATATCCTTTTAATGTAATCTGTACAAGTAGTTCAAACTAATATCATTTATAATGCAATCATATCTGACATATACTGTAAAGCTTCATTGTTAAACACTTCACTTAAAATATGTATATGAATTTCTTTGAATTTTGATTGAATTGCAATTCTGCTTCCTTTAATTCAAATTCGAATTGTAATTCTAGATCCTGTTTTTGACATCAATTCAAATTCAAGAATTGAATTGGAATTAAGGAGTCATTCTCAATTCAATTCTGAATTGTGCACAAGCCTGATAGTTAGGTTATTTTAAATCATTGTTTTTTTTTAAATAATTTCTCATTTTTTGTTTGTATAATTTATTTTATATCGTTTCATTTTCCATTAAAGGTCTGCTGATCGCCATGCACTGTACTGTCTGCTGTGCCACAAGCCGCAGGACAGCCTTTCTGCTCACCTGAACCGGGTGTGCATGAAAAATAGCACGCCCGAACAAAGAGAAGCCGAGCTCAAAAAAGCCAAGGTTTCACACAGGGAGTGGGTCCGCCACAACAGATGCTGGGACTACAACCAGCTCTGTGTGATCTCGCCTGACCAATGCTCTCGCATGGCCATGTTAATGGAGCTTCTTCGGTGTGGCTTCTTTGTTAAAAACCAGCCCCGGGAAGTTGAAGATGAAGAAGCTCGCCCTGCCTCTGCTGCTGCTGCTGATGATCCTCCAGAGTAAGTGCAGTAATCCGAGTACTTATTACATGTTTATTACATGATAATAAAGGATATATTTTATTGTTCTACATTGAAGAATCTTTCACAACTTGGGTTTTATTCTTCAAAAGTATCATTTGTTATGTTTAATCCAAACAGAGTTCAGCTGGCTCCTGGGATTGAAGATTGCCAGAAGATTATAACGCTGGCAAAGTCTGACGTCCCTTAGGATCCAGAGGGACCTGGACATGGACAAGGAGGGCCCACGGATGGACAAGACCTTGTACCGGTATTTCTGTGAAGCGCTCTTGGTCTTCAAACACATCCAGTGTCCACAAGCTATGGAGGCATTGACAGTAAGTTCATATATTTTAATGAGTATATAGTTGTGATATACTGTAATATTTGCACACGTATGCATTAGTAACTACAACATTTTCAATGTTTTCCAGGACGAAGAGTGGGTAAACAGGAAAGAGCTGGGAGACAGGGTTGTGGTGGGTGTACGGGTGTACGGCCCTTCTTTAATACATGGGTTCTCAGCGCTGGTGTTTTCCAGCTACAGGATGTCTCGGACGCAGCTCTGCTGCTGGAATCATTGGCCAGGTATGTCTCTTCATCCAAACAAGACATAACTCATCACAGCACATATTTTTCAGAGCAGATTAGCAAGTTTTCATTCATATTTTGTGTGCATATTATAAACCTTGTATTCCTCACTTACACAGCAGGTCTGCGGACGAGACATCATTGGATACACGTGGCGCAGCTGGAGGACCGCGGAGAGACTTTCTGGCGTTAGTAGACAGATTTCCGGTGTCGCTGGAGGGTGTGCCGCCATCCAAAAAGAAAAGGATGGAGTCCGGTTTCCCAGAAGACCGGATCTTCTACGACAAGTGGAGGGCCACCCAGTACGGCCAGCGCGAGAAAAATCTGCTGTGTAAGTCTCTGAATCCATCAATACAGCATTGACACGCATTGACTCAACACAAACTAGGCCATTTATTTACAGTGACAAGTAAAACACAAGTACATTTATTTTGATTCTGTATTTCAGCATACTACAAACTCTGCAAGCCGTCCGCAGCAAAGGTGGCACGATTAATTGCCCAGGAGGGTTGGAAGGTGAACTGCACGAGGCCGGAGGACATCGTGCGCCTATGGAAACCAGCCCCAAATAAAGTTCTGGAAAGTGACGATTTTGTCATTCGGTGTGTGTCCGAGCAGACCTGGACGGGGCTGGCCATAAAGTATTTGGGCGCACCGGAAGGTCTAGGTAAGAAAACATTTCATTTTTCTTGTCAGGGCAGAAAAAAACAATAATTTAAAATGTACATTTCAACAACAATGAATTACATGTAATGTTTTTTCACTAACTAAAAAATGTAATGTTCTCTTTATTATAGGGGTCGTCGCAACCCGACACTTTGCCAAAGACGATATCCTTTGTGACTACCATGGCAAGGTAGTCACAACTGCGGAAGGGAGGGCCAATGTGGAGAGCCAGCACAATGAGCCTGGATATGTGTATTTTTTTTAATCCGATGGAAAAGAACTATGCATAGATGCACAGACCTCCCCCTGCTTGTGCCACCCTCACACAAAAACTTTTGAAAGAATGATCAACCATTCTCGGAAGAACCCTAACCTCAAGCCATTCCACTGCAAAATGAATGTACATGGGCAGGATCAGGATGTCATCCTGTTCAAGGCTAACAGGGACATTAGTGTGGGGACTCAAATCAAATATGATTATTGAGTCAGAAGACATTCCTTCAAAGGAGAGGCCCTGGCCTTTAAATGGCTGGACGAATAGGCCATTCCAAATAGTGTTTTTTTTTTTTTTACTTTTTTTTTAACCTTTTTTTATTACTCATTTTAGTGATTGGCTATGGCAGATCCTGAGTGACTCTGGGCAGATCCAATAGTTTTGAACTTTAACAGAGAACCCGCCTACAAGGAAGTAAACGTTTCTCAATGGAGAGAGGCCAGACTCTCTGTACAAATGAAATGTACGAGAGTCTGGTAGAACCAGGCTAAGCTTATCTGGGTCTTTGACATAAATCCCAGGTAATTTATGTGGTGAGGTAACCCAGGTAAGCTTATCTGACAAAACTGTATGATGTACTGTAGGTTTTACACTTACACTTTTTTAGTAACACTTTATAATAGCTTTACATTATTCATCATTAGTTAGGCATTACTAAACAGTTAAACAATCATTCATAAATCAATAATATACATTAATGGGTGATTCTCCAACTTGGAGCACTTTTTGCATGTGATCTTATGTAAAATTCACTCTCTTAAAACACACTATAAACAATCTTCCTAGCTTCATTCATTTGTCGTTTAACACAATATAGCAGTGGGCAGGCATAGAATTCTGTGGAATATTATTATTTGTAACAGTTTTTCTGAAGAGCAGAATATATAACATATATGAGTTGAACAATATACCTAATAGTTTTTAAGACTTAATTTATTACAAAAAAAGTTTAAAATTGTTGTATACATATGGAATTTTTATGGTATGATATTTTATTTGACCTTAAGACACACATTAAAATATATATTTTAAATCAATACTTTAATATAATTTGTTAACATTCAAAGATTCTGTGTTGGGGACAAGAACAAAACTTCAAAAACCTTTAGCTTAATAAGTTACTCACTGGCCTTCCACACATGTGTTGAAATCCCCAATTCTTTACAGGGATTCACCGGCTGAAAATTTCTAACTCAGAAACAACATCCAACCAGCAACTTATTTGACGGCGGCCCTATAGGCGTTCTGTTGACAGTTAAATTTTATGTAAATTGTGCCCAATTAAAAGCTGTACTGTACATGAGTTTGTTGTATTGTTTCCCCTGTGTAGCATACAACTAGCCTGACTACGTCAGACTTCGTACTTCCGCTCAATTTCATTTCGCTTCTGTACTCAGTCTGAGACAGCGTAATAGCTTTCCGTTTTCCTCCGGCTTCAAAACAGCCGGCCAATCAACGAACAGAGGGCGGGCTGAGAGCCGTGACGTAGACGCTGATTGTACCGTGGATGCGTAGATTTACTTCACATAACCTGCGAAAGTCGTTCACAGCCATGTTCACTCCGGTATTTCGCTTGATGGTTTTGTTTTCGCATCATACAGTGGAAGTTAGATGCGGCTGAGCATGCGCATAACACACGCCATAACCAAACGTTATGTGATTGGCTTACGGGTAACCAATGATTTTAAACTTCAGACAAGCGCCCAGACAAATATATATTTGTTTTTGCCTGGGACCAACAGGGAGCTGGGTGTCATTGCCTCACATAAGGCCATGGCCCTCCTGAACACATCTTCACCACCAGAGTCTGTGCGGAGCTCTGTCAAAGTTGCAAGGACTGCCGAGAGCTGCACAAGTTCAGATGGCCTTAATCCAAGTTGTTTCTGGATTTCTATTAACTTGTTGTGGTTCACAAGTGAGTTTCTGAAAAATGTGTACACATCCTCCAGCAGTTCAAAGAATGCGGTAGCTTCAGGTATAGCTTTGCATGTGTAGCACAGAACAAGGTTGAGTTTGTGTGCATAGCAGTGCACATACACTGCTTCAGGGTGTCGCTCTCTGAAGCGGGCTTGGACACCGCCCACTGCTCCACTCATGACAGATGCCCCATCAAAGGCTTGTGCAACACACAGTAGGTCACCCAAGTTGTGCGACTGTAACATTGCCTCTATCTCATCTTCAATGGACTTTGCATCAAAGCCCTGTAACTTCCGAAGCCCAAGGAAACACTCTCGCACTACGCCCTTTTGCGTAACAAAACGCACACAGACTGCAAGCTGCTCTGTGCATCTGTCTCTGGCCTCGTCTGCCATCACAGAGTACATCTTTGCAATCTTCATTTGCTTGATGATGCGTTCAGTGATGCTGGTTATTTCATTTTGAGAAAAATGAGAGAGGTAAGTGGTATGAGAAGGGGGAGTATATTCTTGTAGAAATGGGTCAAATTGTTTAATGAGCTTCATACATTCAATAAAGTTGCCTTGAATCTGGCTAGATTCCTGCTCATCATGCCCCCGGAATGGGCTGCCTTGGTTTCCTAAAAAGGTGGTTGCTGCCACAATACGGTGAAGGTACTGGCGCCTCTCTGAGATTTCTGCTGCACTAGCAGTTTTCAGCTGCTCAATTACATTCCCATGAGTTTTTGTGCTTTTAAAACTCTGCCAGCATGTCATGGTGGAAATGTGGAGGGCACTTCTTTCATGCTTCCGGACGGGTTCCTAAGCCCTCTTCCAATCTGAAAACCCAGAGCAATTGAGTGCATCTTTATTAGCCTAAATGTTTTGCCTTCCGTACAGGCAACATGAAAAACAAAATGTGCAGTTTCTGGTTACAAAATACTCCAGCCATTTAAATTGCTCAAACCATGTCTTGTTAAATGCTCATTGTTGAGCTCCAAACTGGCTGAGGGGGTACTGTGGGAGATGAACCTGCTTTTGGGCCACTTTCTGGAGTCCATAGATCACTAACTGCAGTTAATCCACCTGCTGTCCCTTGCTGTGATGCCTGTCCTTCCTCTTCCCTAGCTGACTCATCTGTGTGACAAAATAGTCCCTCAAACACTGTAAAATCAGAAAACATTAGCTAGCGAGTAGTGATGGGTGGATGAAGCATTATGAAGCTTTGGGGCTTTTTTTTCTATTTGTGCCGAAAAAGAGTGGAAGCTTGGGGGGCTTCAAACTCGGCAAACACAGTGGTATCCGTTGCCGTGTAAAACTTAAAACAGCCCTTTTAGACTGGGGCCAAAACGCCACAATAACTCGCTGATAATAATTTAAGTCTCGTGTGCAATAAAACTTCCAAAGAACTGTCTTTTATTATTAAATATGTATACTTTTTGTTCAGAATTGCTGCATTAAATATAGATGATATTGTGCAATACGTTACAGTAATAAAGATGAAAAACTGCACTCTCAAAGTATAATTTCATAGATTTATTGTTACCATGTCCACACAGACGCTGGTATGTATGTATACATATATATATATATATATTTTTTTTTTATCTGATAATTTAGTTTTTTTGGTAATTGTTCATAAGGGTCACATGTGAACATTATCTATGGCCTGTTTTGTTGTGTTAGGTTATTCCTTGTGTGACCACAATGTTGATAACTTGATGCATTCACGGATGTTACTCCATGTTGTAGACAACAAATCCATTTTCTTGCTGCTACAAACAAACGTTTTTTAAGGAAAAGTCTAAATATAAATGAAATTAGTACATAGAATGCATAATATTAAAGCTGAACGAGAAACAGCGAGTGTTCTTTGCCAGCGCGGCTATTTAACTGCAGCGAACTGGCAAATGCCGGTTCAACCCGCCCATCCCGAGGGTGGGATCTCACTCACAGAATGTACACAGTTTCAGCCGTCTTTCTTTGGAAGCTAAGCTAGCAGGCTCTTGTTCTGTGGAGAAAACTGAGTAGTAGGAGAAAGCTAAATAGTAGGGATTACCATCCTCCTTGTCCGGCGGGCGAGATCGTTCAAAATGTCCAGGATTCAGCTTTTGCGTTCTGCAGTCGCCATTCATTGTTTACATGCACACCTTTTGTTTCAATCTAGCTGAATTCATTCCGATCGGTGAATCTGAATGTAGTGTTTACATGAACGCTAAACAAGTGATCGGTTGATGTGCGTTTTAACATTGCTAAGAAAATTCCCGCTCCTCCGTGAGAGATACGAGACCGGCGCGTCTCAGTAATCCCACCACCGGCCTCGCGCTGTTCTCCCGCGGCCGTCAGCCTCGTCCTGCTCACCACAGTAAACATAATGAATGTCAACTGTAGAACGCAAATGCCGAATCCCGGACATTTTGGGCTATCTCGAAATCACGGGCAAACTCGTCACGGAGTCTTAATAGTAGCCTAGCCTTGTTGTTTTCAACTGCGCACTCTTACCGGTAGGCGTGGCCTCCTAGGGCAACGAAGCAAGTGCATTCTGGGAGTTGTTGTCTTTCATCCACATAAGCCAAAAATACATTTTCTGGCTTTTCTCAGTCTAGAATGCTCCAAATTCAAAAATTTCTTCACATTTCTTCTACATAAATGACCTATTTTAAATACACATTCATCTTTCCAGAGGTGAAGTATCCCTTTAAAGTGTATCCATTTTATAAACTTCATTTCGATGGTAAATCTTATCATGCTATATTCAAACTAACGTAGTTTTAATCTGATAGGCTGCCTTTTGTTTACAAAAAACATTAACTGGATTTCAGCGAATCAGAAACAAGCAGACGTATACGACATCTTTTAAATTTGAAAAATACGGATATAAAACCCGCAATATTAAAAAACAGCTTCAATTGCGCTCAAGAAGACACCAGCCCGCCAAATTGGCACCACTTCTAAAGAAACATTTAGAAATTGAGAAAAACGCAAACAAAGAGGACGACCCAATAACTGGATATTTTCATTCAGTTTCGCCGATAAAAACATCTAAAAAAAAATCATTTTAATAGTATTAAATTGAAGTACAATTAAATTGTATTTTAATTGTACAATACAAACATCGAGACAAGAATACCATCAGGCTGTATTCTTCACGCCAGAAAAACATAACAGCATCATCACGGCAGAGAGAAACAAGACCCCGGTCAAACTCAGAAATGCAAGAAAAACAATTGGTAAGTATGTGTTCTATAACTTTACAAAAAAAAAAAAAAAAAAAAAAAATATTATCCCATTTATCAACATTACATAATATTTTATTCTATGCAAACTATTACAAATGTATTAATTGGTACCAAAACAGTACACATTTTGTTTGTTAACTGAATACACAATTAGGCTAAATTACAAGAAATAACCTACATATTTTGTAAAGCTATTAAACACGATATATTACGTCGTAAACACTTATGCTTTAGCATTGAGAAAGTCATACGAACTTTTTTGTCTTTACAAGAAACCACGGTTTTATCCAACAATTGACATTATCTCTTGAATAGTTCCTGCAAACTGTACCATTTTCAGTAAGGGGTTAAACGGATCGTACTTGATCCGTGAACCACTTGCGGTTAATGTGATTCGAGAAACGTTATCATTTGCATTTTTTTTTTCTTAGTCGGTTAACTGTTACCCATTTAATGATTTTAAACGAGACTACATCTGGAAAAGACAGTGGTGTTTAATTACTCGCTCACAACCGCACCCAAAGCGCGCACACTCACAGAGTGGATCACATTCAGATAGACCGCGAACAATTGATTATTTTTTGAGTATCCATGTACATTGATGGACACACAACATGTCAAAATACCCATATCTGCAACTATTGTGTCTCAAGTGATCGCGAAGAGTTGAAAAAGAAATCAGGTGTATCAATCTGTGCATTAATTCTGTCTTAATTGCCTTCACATTATAAATACCTACTGTCTTACTGTAATTCATGTTAATCAAACGAAACTACAAAGTTCATTCTATATTAAATTCATACTGATCAGTTGTTACATTTACATTTCTGTACCCAATATAATTGCTAAATTTATAATGAATACAATTACAAAATGGACTACCTGTTTTCTTACTGTTCCCATATAAATGAACTCACAATAAATCTACGTACTCTACTTTTTAGCTCACAACGAAGATTTCGACATACAGTACAATGCACACGAGAAACAACTGTAGACGTGACAAGTGGACTGGACTTCCCCTGCAGACCTCAAGAGACTCAGCTGACATATCCAAAATGCCAAGTTGCCAATCGGTAAGTGAATGATATAAAGTTGTGATATAGTAATGTAGAAATAAAAAATACAGCTTATTAAATGATCCATTTAACATATTATAAAGCTGTAGCCTAGATACAATAAATGTATTATAGTATGATTTTATTATTATTATGTAATGTTTATATACTAAAACTTTCAAACCTAGTTTCACAAACAGGGCTTATATTAAAGGAGTCATAACCTGCAATTTTCACTTTTCCACGAGAATCAATGTATGTTATGATCGACTAATGATTATACACTGGCTGGGAAGCCGATATTTAAAAGTGAAGCGTTTGTTTACCTCAGGGTAAATAAACCAGCGCGCGTGCACGTGTTATGATTCACTAGACTCAGTAGGATCCATTCGCAGCGTGATTTATTAATAAGAGTAATCAAACAGGCAATTCATTTGTCGTCATATATATCACATTTGGGGGGTCGTCATATATATCACACACACAAATAAAAATGTAATTCATTTATTTGACAAATTCAATTCCTTAAGGCTTCTCCTCAGGAGGTTAGACCCTAATTTGTTTGCTACTGTAAATGAAAAGACATGAAATAGCTAGATCTTATCAATAAACATTTATTAATTCATAGCCTAATGCAACAATTACATAAGTAAACTCTCAAAACATAATTATGACATTTCATTTTTAAATTTTCATGTAACAGTCTAAAGCTAAATAAATAGCTGTTCTTGCCTTTCAATTCAGACGTCTGCTTCTAGGGGCCATTCACATATCGCATCTTTTTCGCGCTCAAGGTCGTTATTTCAACCGTAGGCGCACGACCGCGGTGAGCACGCTCATAATGGAAGCAACAACGTGGTGCGCTAGTTTTTTCCAGGCGGGTTTTTCCTTCTCATCTCCAGAAATATATCTAGTAGTAAAGCTAATGCGAGGGCTAGAAATCAATTAATCCTTTGCTGATACTTCCTTGTCGTCATCATGGAGAGCGCAGTTTGGTTGCATAGCAACGACAGACGCCATGGCAGCGCAAGAGTTTGGTCTGAAACGGCACCCAGTGACGGATGGTGTAGCAATATTGTTGTCCAGGTGGAAATCGGGAGAAATTTGGGAGAAAGGTCGGTCCGGGAGATTTTCGGGAGGGGCTTTGAAATTCGGGAGTCTCCCGGAAAAATCGGGAGGTTTGGCATGTATGAGCATCACCACAGCATGCCTTACCTTTCCAGAAAGTAGACAAAATGGCTTCTCTTCCAGTCAAAACAGAAAGGCAATAAAGGAGTCATGTAAAGGACATTTGAGTCTTTTAGATACAATCGAGTAACTTTCGAGTCATTTTAACAATAACAATTTAAGAGTCATTTAATTTAGGATATTTGAGTCTTTTGGTTACAAGAGAGTAAATGTAAGTTATTTTATTTCAAATGAGTCAGTTTAAGAGTCATTGTGTTTCGAACGAGTCAATTTAAGAGTAATTTGCTTCCACAAGGAAATTTCAGTAATTTGCATAAGCGAGTCACTTTCGAGTCATTTTAACAGTTATTTCGAACGAGTCAATTTAAGAGTGATTTGATTACTTACAAGGATATTTGAGTCTTTTGGTTACAAGCGACTAAATGTATAACTTATTTTTTTTCTTCAAATTATTCAGTTTAAGGGTTATTTTGTTTCGAACAATTAAATTTCAGAGTCATCTGATTACAACTCAGTCAATTTAAGAGTCATTTACATTTAATCATTTAGCAGACACTTTTATCCAAAGTGACTTACAAATCAAAACAGCAATAGAAGCAGTTAAACTAACAATAGGACAAATAGGCTACTTAAAATACTATAAATTGTATGCATTTACTATTAAACTAATAAGATCAAACACCAAAAATGTTTCAAATAACAACGTATTTGTTCTTCTAATCAAAACGCTGGCTAAATAAATTACATGAATTTAGACTATAACAGTACGGTACCTATAAACAATTAATCACACAATATATCCACAAAACATTCAAACAGACAAAAACCAACATAAACAGGGCTAAAAATGATAAAGATGAATAACATTAATACACAGATGATCACCACCGCATGTGTTTTTTTGTTTTTTTTTTTATCTCATGAAATGGCGTATGTACAGATGGTGGACAACCAAAATGCCTATTACCGCCGCGCCAGCTGCCGCGGCGAAATCACCGCGGCGAAAATAAACCAGCCGCATTTCAAAGTCGTTCCCGAAATGACCCCCAGGTGGCGCAAAGGGACATTGTGCAAAACAGCAGCAATTGCCGCATTTTAAAATGTAAGTGGGTTAAATATAAAACCCTAAGCCTAATAGGCATATTTTTCATATATATAAATAGGCCTATTAGGCTACAACAGAATAGAACCAAATATAGAATAAATTTTAGAACTGAAAAAATAGAATCAAAAGTTAAAAATAGAGACGATATTAGGAGCAATGACGCGGAATATTTTTACTATTCTATTGAGGAATTAGATAAATAAAGAGCTCTCGTGAGCGATACAATTGCATAGTAATTTATAGTGATTTCAAAAGCAGTCCTTAAAAAAAAAATACATGGAGTACTGTGGCATAATTTTTGAGAGATTACTCGGAACGCGTTTTAGTTAAGATCCTGGTTTCAATGCCCTTAATGTATATAGGCTAGGCTACTGCTTTAAAAAAATGTCACAACGCGTTTTGAGATTGTTTTGAATTAAACATTGAAGTTTAAAATGTAGTGTTTTGGCACACCAGGCCGAGTGGCGTTACGCATTGTTCAAAAATCAGGTTTTATTCTGGCATGTTGAACTGGCGTTATATATATATATATATATTGATTTATTAGATTTAGATTTTAGATTTCGTTAGATTTATTTTTCTCATAACAGCTAAAATAACTAATATATGCCTTGTCTTAATATGACCTACTTAATATAGGCAATAGGCATATAGGCCTAATAGCCTATATAATAAATTAGCAAAACTTGGCCACTAAATATTTAATTTTCAATTATTTTAATTATCACAATTAAAGTTTTAATTTTATTAAATTGAACAAGCGCAACAATCAGCATTTAATCAAATATTCTAAAAGATGTATTATTAATAATAATGTTATTTCAACATAATATTTCGTTTTTTCGACATAATGTGTGCGTGCAACAAGCAAGATGTGTAGCCTATTTGTAAATCCGGTGATGCGTGCATTGATTTTTATCAATAAACTAGTGTTTTCTGACAGTGTCGACTACAAAGATGAAGTTGACGATCGCCATATTTGTAGTGAACGCACCTAGAGAGAAATGCACATATAGACATAATCAGAGAGTAGCCTTTTTCTTTTCGTTTTGAATTATTTCGTTTGAAGACATTTCAAGCTTTGTGTATTTGATGTATTTATCATGTCTGTGTGAGGCATACGCTGAGTTTCGTTAAGTTAGGAGGATGAGATGCGCTCCAGCTGACGTGCAATGCAAGTGACCGCGCGGGCGCCTCCATGATTAGTGTCTGTTATATTTGCTTCTCTTACTTATTTAAATACAGGCAATTGGTTGATGAAAAATTGATTAAAATTAAGATACAATTGATAGAAAACGAAATTCACTTTAAAGAAAGGTTTTCTACTAAACAAAACGTAATGAAGTGGTCAAAATCATGTCTGACCCACTCCATATCCATCTCTCGATATAATGCATCCTATCTTACTCGTGCTGTTCACTTTTCATATTCAACATAGATGGAAAAAAATAACATTATAATATTTTAACAAATATGATACTAAATGAGATTATTTAATGGCTACAACAGTATAGTAGGCCTATAGACTTTTTTTTTTTAGAATAGAATTTTGCTGTGCACTTGCATATTAGTGTCAGCTGGGAAGGAAATATAGAGACCAGACCTCTTGGAACTTTAACTGAATACATAGCGTTGGTAAAGCATACTGAAATTACATCCCTACAAATTTATTAGGCCCTACTGAAAATAAATGTATCGAATTTAAGCAAAGTAGCCTAAATGTTAAGACTGTAAGCCCTTTGCTTTTTTACGTAGCCTATAAAGGACTCTTAAGTTATAGCCGACTTTGTGTTAATTTAATTTGTAGAGGATTTTTTTTAACTCAAACATTAACACTGAAATAAATGAAACTAAATTATTGTAAATTTTTTGGCACACCACGACGAGTGGCGCTATGCATTGTTCTAAAGCCAGGTTTTATTCTGGCATGTTGAATTAGTGTTCGACAAACGCGGCGGCGCGTTCATTTGAATGAAGAGCGTTTGAGCGAACACACACTAGAACGTTAGGCCATGTCGCAACGAGTGAATCGTGGCCGAGTGGTTGAACTTACGTTACGATCATTTAGATGACACGGGTTCGAATCCCGAACTAACTTGGACTACTGATATTTTTATATTAGCCTATTAATGCATTAATGCGTTTAAACAACAAACAATAAAATCAGAACCAGTATTCTGTTGCGTTCATGGTTCCAGTGGCAGTAATGCATCCACGGCTTTTCAAAATGTCACAAAGCGTTTTGAGATTGTTTTGAATGAAATATTTAAGTTTATAATTAAGTGTTTTGGCACACCACAACGAGTGGCAAACTCTTTGTTTTGTTTTGCAAACTCAGCTAGCCTGTGGGGGGTTTGGAGAAGGCAATAGTTGCTTTATCGTGGTGCAGGACAGAGGTGTTAATGTTCCGTCTTTCATATGGAGAGTGTCGGAGCCAGCCTGATGAGCAGGCAAAGGCAAAATTCTTTTAAGGATTAATCTCAAAATCTCCAAAAGTCCATAGCCTATGTACAGTAGGCCCTATATCTTATTAAATTATATATTGTAGTTTTATTGATTGTATTTAAAGGTTTTCCACACACAATTTCAATTTAGCAGATACAGAGCTCTTTAATTCGCGACCCACCTCGTTTTATTGTAAGGTGAATTCAGCAAGGCATGTTGTATCTTTGAAGGAACAAAAGCTATTTGTTACTGCCACTGAAACCATGAACGCAACAGAATACTGGTTCTGATTTTATTGTTTGTCGTTTAAACGCATTAATAGGCTAATATAAAAATATCAGTAGTCCAAGTTAGTTCGGGATTCGAACCCGTGTCATTTATATGATCGTAACGTAAGTTCAACCACTCGGCCACGATTCACTCGTTGCGACATGGCCTAACGTTCCAGTGTGTGTTCGCTCAAACGCTCTTCATTCAAATGAACGCGCCGCCGCGTTTGTCCAACACTAATTCAACATGCCAGAATAAAACCTGGCTTTAGAACAATGCATAGCGCCACTCGTCGTGGTGTGCCAAAAAAATTACAATAATTTAGTTTCATTTATTTCAGTGTTAATGTTTGAGTTAAAAAAAATCCTCTACAAATTAAATTAACACATTTTTTCGATTTTTTCTTTCGTGATTTGTGTGGATGACACACAGCGACATATACAGTATTATCAGCTGTATTATTAATGCTTAATTTCGAGAAAGACCCGCCGCGCGCAGTGAGGGAGACCAAACTTAGTAAAAAAATATCCAGCGCGAGAGAGGCAAAGAAAAACGCCTGTTCTTAATTTATGTTGCTTTGAACTTTTTTCGTTTTGTACCGTTTTGATTTTTTAATTTAGCTGCAATTTCTTTGACAATAGAAATTTAAAATGTTGCAAGAATAAGATTCTGTGTTTCTTATTTTGCATCACAAAGGGAATAAACTCTATCGATGCAACCCTGTTTAAATAAATAAACTGTCCCGACACTTTATTCATACAAATGTGCGATGGGTTTTCAAACTTAATTTATTTTCTTTTTCTTTTACATTTTCAGTTTATTTTTAATTGAAAGTAATACTGTATTGAAAGTATTTTTCTGATTTGTTCGATTTGTTTTGAAAAATGTCTTCCGTTGCTATGGCCGGGTATCACTGTCAGTCATCTCAATCTCGTGAATGATTCACACACACACAAAAAATAATTTAGCAGATTAAAGACGAGCTTCATCATCTTCATTTTCTGGTGCAATCGGCTGACAGTCTTCCTTCATCAGATGTGTCGTCTTTGCAGCGGCACAACTGGAATGTTGCAAATTTATGTTGTAATGTACAATTGATAATTAAACAAGACGATTGACTTTAATAAACAGATGCATTTTTACGCATCAAGAACGGAAAAACATAAACACTGTCGGCTACACTGAGATTCGAATCTCAGATCGTTTGAAGCTCCGAGAGGCTATTGTTAATGCATTGACCACAGAGCTATGGTCTGAATAGCCTAGGTCTACTACTGTTTGTTCGGTATTTGAACCGATTTGAATTCGGCCACGAATTTGTTTTGTTTTATTTTGTTTTAAATGTATTTTTACATATTTTGCTTTCGTTAATGTTAACCAATTCTGTTGTAGCATAATAGGCCTATATTTTTTCCCTAAAAGTTTGTTTTATTCTCTACTTTGTTTGTTTATATTTTTACATATTCAATCAGTCTCATTTTTGTTCAAATAATGATTTTTTTTTTTTTTTTTTTTTTTTTTACAAGATCTTGCGCCATGTTTATTTTTTTTTTTCAATTTTTTTTTTTTAAATAAACAGATAGGAAACTTACCTTTTAAAATGCCGCAGTTGCTGCTGTTTTGCCCTGTCACTTGCGGCACCCGGTATAGCCTAGTCATTTCGCTTCGACTTTGAAATTCGACTGGTTTATTTTTGCTGCGGCAGTAATAGGCATTGTGGTTGATTATTTATTAAATAATTCAATTGATAATCATAACAACATGTAAGCCTATTTAATTCTGAATATAACAAAGAATGCTTAAACCGACTAACATCGGTTAGTAACTGCAAGTCCTGAAAATGTTTTAATTTTATGTAAGTAAATGACAAGTAGCCTAACCTATTGACATAGCCTTTCTAAATTATAGAAAAACTGGGCACACACTTTTAACGTGTCTACTTTGTTTAAATTTAATGAATTTGAATTCGTTTAACCACAATATTTATCTTGAATTTATCTGTGGCCTCTCAGCTCAGATTACTGCCGCGGCAGATTACGTCATAAAGAGAATAAACTGACACTTTTCAAAGTCTGTGATTACAGCGCCACTCAGCGGTAAAAGGCAGCAAATACACATCCCAATTTTGCCGCCGCGGGAACGGCGGCGGTAAAAGTCTCATTCTGGTTGTCCACCATCTGTATGACACGCCAATTCGTATGCCATTTTTGGCGTGCTGTCAAGACGCATAATCGCTTTTTAGCCTGTATATCAACGCCGTTTGGCCTCCATTGACTTACATTACTCTAAAAAATGCTGGGATGTTTTAACCCAATTTTGGGTCAAATATGGACTAACCTAGCCGTTAGGTTAAAAATTTGAATTACAAAATTTAACCCAACGGCTGGCTTAGTCCATATTTGACCCAAAATTGAGTTGAAACAACCCAGCATTTCTTAGAGTGTATAACCCGGTATCACGACAAGACGTGGAATAATGACGTTGGTCCCCTTTGGAAAACGTTTAGATGTCACAGTTTAAAGGGATACTTCACCTCTGGAAAGATGAATGTGTATTTAAAATAGGTCATTTATGTAGAAGAAATGTGAAGAAATTTTTGAATTTGGAGCTTTCTAGACTGAGAAAAGCCAGAAAATGTATTTTTGGCTTATGTGGATGAAAGACAACAACTCCCAGAATGCACTTGCTTCGCTGCCCTAGGAGGCCACGCCTACCGGTAAGAGAGTGCAGTTGAAAACAACAAGGCTAGGCTACTATCGTGACTCCATGATGAGTTTGCCAGGGATTTCTTGATCGCCGAAAATGTCCGGGACAAAATGTTTGTGTTCTACAGTCGCCATTCATTCATCATGTTTACTGTGGCGAGCAGGACAAGGCTGACGGCCGCGGGAGAATGGCGCTAGGCCGGTGACGTCATAACTGAGACGCTGCGGTCTCGCATCTCTCACGGAGGAGCGGGAATTTTCTTAGCAATGGTAAAACGCACATCAACCGATCACTTGTTTAGCGTTCATGTAAACACTACATTCAGATTCACCAATCAGAATGAATTCAGTTCGATTGAAACAAAAAGTGTGCATGTAAACAATGAATGGCGACTGCAGAAAGCAAAAGCCGAATCCCGGACATTTTGAACGATCTCGCCCGCCGGACAAGTCAGAGGATGGTAACCCCTATTTTTTACAGTCTATGGGTAACCCCTAATACTCAGCTTTCTTCTACTACTCAGCTTTCTTCACTGAACAAAAGCCTGCTAGCTTAGCTTCCAAAGAAAGACGGCTGACTGTGTGTACATTCTGTGAGTGAGATCCCTCCCTGTATGGGTGGGCTGAAAACATGCGGAACAACGCCATCTACTGGCTGTAGTCTTTAGCCTCTGGCCAGAAAATCCTCCGATGACGCAAAATGACGATTTTTGCATCATCGGAGGATTTTTTCCAGACAAAAAATACATAAATCTCTCCTCTCAGGGGGATATGAGGGTGGAAAGCACGGTAATTCGAAAATACTACAGGTTTTCTATTAATACAAAGCTTAATGCTAAATCCTGAAGTAACCCTTTAACGCCCTCAAACGTGAATCATACACGTTTGCCATATCATGAAGATATCTGTAAAATTTCCTGTACCATTTTATACATTATAAATGTAAGATCCTTTAACTCTACTCCCACACCTAAGCAATCAAAGACCATTTTATGGACAATATTAAAATTATAAAACGTAATGGACAGATATGTGTAGGGAAATGGCATTTTTATGAACAATATGGCATTAAAAGATAGTTTGAGCCACGAATCCTACCCCTAAACTTAAAGGAGAAGTTCACTTTTAAAATGAAAATTCTGTCATCATATACTCACCCTCATGTTGTTTCAAAGCTGTGTGAATTTCTTTCTTCTGCTGAACAGAAAGGTAGATATTTTGAAGAATGTCAGTAACCAGACGGTTTTTGGGTCCCATTGACTTCCATAGTAGGGAAAAAATATACTATGGAAGTCAATGGGACCCAAAAACTGTCTGGTAACCATAACCATAACCATTTCTTAAAACTACCTAGGCTACAATTATAAAGAAAAACAACATACAGACAAGTATAATCACGATAATGTATTTATGGTTCCTATAGAACCATAATATACTAACCTTACAACACAACATCGATTCACAAAATACATACATTTTATTAGCTTCATGTAATCCAAACCTTCAGAATCCATATATTATTTGCAAGAAAAAGATCCAAACTCAGCCCTTTATCAAGTAATCATCATCTTGACCGTAAACGTCAAACCCCGCGCTTCATGCACATTCACATTTGAAATAAAGCGGCCCTATCCTTCACAGAGCGAACCGAACCAAGGACGGATTAAAGGTGCAATGTGTAATAATTCTGAGGATTTATTGACAGAAATGTAATATAAGATCCATAACTATGTTTTCAGTGGAGTATAAAGACCTTACCTAATGAACCGTTATGTTTTTATTACATTAGAAAAAGTTATTTATATCTACATAACCGCGGCCACCCCCTTCTCTGAAAGTCGACATATCTTGACGTCATGTTTCTACCGTAGCCGACAGCGAACAGACAGCGCTACAGAGCGCGTTTCGTCAATAACTTGAATGAGAAGCAGCAGAAAAATACACATTGCACCTTTAATCTAGATTTAAACTGGGAGAGTGAGTGTGAGATCTGAACAAGGAACGCTATTGCACAGTTTAGAAGCCAAATGTGAAAACGCTCTCTCTCGTTTCGTAGACTTAGGTGATTATGACATTATATTATATTTCATTATCTAGAATATCTATGAAAAAATGCAGTTCTGTTAGGATCAGCATAGGTGTGTGTAACACAGTGAGCTTGATATTTAATTGTGGAACTTTCCTTAATGTGTATAAATGTGAATCTCTGAAAATTCTTAAGTCATGCACAGATCCTGGCCATTTTGCTTTCACATTTGTGATATGGAAGATTTTAGTCAATTGCCTTATTTTATTTGATATAATATTACTAATCTGGAATATTAAAGGAGACATATCATGCTTTTAAATTGTTCCTTTTTACATATAAATCATACATTTGTAGCCTATATAAAGCGGAACTGCAATGCTTGGGTCTGAATTCCTCATTATTATAGCTCCACAGGCCCCTTTTCTACCCCTTTTCTTATGTGCGTCTGAGGGCAACTCGTTTTGGTGCGGTCTCTTTAAAAAACATTGAGACACTTCATACCCCGCCCCCTCTCCAGGTTGCTGAGGTGACACTCGGTTCAACTCCACCCCGTTCGGCCATTTTTGTAGTTTGATAGCAGAGATACGATTATCTAGCGGCACAGAAACTTTTTATTCACACGTTATTAACAAAATGTCAACAACGGAAGACTTGTCCAGCCAGCCTTACATGTTCGAGCCAGAGTCGGAGCCGGAGCGAGATGAAAATGAAGACGACGAACCTGTAGAACAACGTCTTCATATGGATGTATCGCACTGGTGTGTACTGTATTTACACATGAAACTTTGGTCTTCCGACCTTTTACCACCGTGTCGATTTATTTTGATTAATATGTGCGAGGGAGAGAGAGCAAGACAGCGTCTAGTTTGGAGACGGTGAAGTCTTGTTTACACTTTCGCCTGGCTCTGAAGAGAGAGTGAGCGCGCGACCGGTTATCTCTCTCTCTGCTCACAAGCGCGGCAGTTCATCTACATTAGACGGTGTAATGAAGCGTGTGGGTTACTACATCCAACAACCGAACATTTTAACTTACCCTCTCGTAACTTCTGCATCCTTTAGCTTGGACTACAAAATTGCAGCGAGAAATAAAAATGGCGGATTGCTCAAAGTGTTGGGCCGGGAGTCGATGTCCTTATTTGGCAGTTTCCGCTGCAAATACTGTGACGTAATAGTTCAAAAAACGTCATAGAGAACAGAAAAATCGGAACAGGTTGAAAAATATAAAGCTGTCAACGAAGTACCTGAAGAGAATAATTTCAACTTTTCTGTACTTCTAAACACTCCAAATATACAACAAAATGCATTTAAGGGCTAAAAAAGTGGATTTAGCATGATATGTCCCCTTTAAGAATCCCAATAGTAACTGGGCAGCACATTTACATTTTGAACCCCCTTTCTGTTCACATAATCCCCTTCATTGAGGCCTTGATGGCAGTCTATGGTAGCCTATAGTCTATGGTACCAATCACGTTAGTGAAGCCTGAGTGACATATACTGTAATCGGCATGGTCATGATTGTATGATCTCTTCATAAAAAATTATGATAGCCAAAAAAAAAACTGCTTCACAACAGTGGCTTGGAAATGCCACAAAAAAACTAAAACTGTTTTTATACACCTAAAAGCGTCAAAAAAACGACAATCTCACGAATCACGAGAAAAAATATATCTCTCAGAAAGTGCACTATCGCGCTGCGCTGGACTTCCCGTTTCAGCTCCGCTTATAAAGCCGGGATCTAATCCTGTCAATATGAAATAAGCCTCTGCTCACGAGCAGGTTTAAGATTGCGCACCTGTTGCTATGACAGCAAGTCCAGGATGAGTGTCGAAGAACCAAACAATCCAAGATCATGCAAAATCGCCAACAATCAAATCCAGCTAACTGAGTTAGCGACGTACGAAAAACGGGCCCCCGAGCCCTACCCCGGACAGCACACATAACCTTTTATTGTATTCATTTTATGTAGATGTGAACTCGTGAATTTCTTTCTTATGTGAAGAAATACAAGCAGAATAAATTACCTAAACAACAAATGCAAATGTATGCACATAAATCACAATGTAGTATAATTCATCAAAGCTAATTTCATAGTGTTGCCTTTACTTACTTGCTGAATGCAATTACAGCTTTTCTTCATTTTGGCATTATGTTGGACACCATTTTATCAGATAGGACATTGATTGCAGGTTGACAAAAAATGGCTTAAATTTGAATTGTTGTAGCCTACATTAACATCTTTAAAAGACATTTTTACAAAAGAAAAAACAAATATATAACACATATGTACTTAATTCCATTCACTTAAACACTTCCAAAACTATATTTCCAAAATGAGAAAAATGTTATATTCTCTCTATAAAAGATCAAACTCGCCATTCCAAAAAATACATGAAGACTTGGATATTCTATGATTTCATCAATAGGTTTTTTTTCCACAGGATCAAATCCATACTCTGCAGTTTGATGAAGTCATTAATCACACATCTGCGTACCAGCACTGAACATGTTGTCTCTCTAATCAAGATTCAACTTACCAATTTAATAGTAGAAACTCTCCAAGACAAAAACAAAAGGAATAGACTACAGATAAGGAAGACATCCACAATGTGTAGGCTACTTTAGCACATAGTCCAACACCAGACTTAACAACCATTGTCATCCAGCAATAAAAAATGTTACAAAACTTTTCGACGTTAATAGGCCTACTGTAGAAAACATAATTTTATACAAAGATTTAAGCAAACTCAAACGCTTCTCGTGGCACTGTTGTAAACATCGTAAACATCTCATCTCATATATCTGGGCAACACTAATATATCGTCCATTCAACCTTATTATGCGTTCGACACGGTTCAAACGAGTATCGCTCTTTAGTTCCGCATTTGGTAGGCTACGTTACAATCAATAATAATGTATTTTAATAATAAAATAATTAAATGTGTTTTTTTTTTTTTTTTTTTTGTAGATCATCATATAGCCTAATGTGTTTCCCACATTTTTTTGTTGGTGGAGCCTTGTACCCCTAGGGGGGTCCAGGGGAATGCCCCCCCCTAATTGTCAATGTTTCATTACATCACTGTTTGAAAACACTCAGAATAATTTTTTGTACCTTTATAAAGGGCATTTTCCCCTAATTTTATTAAATGTATGCTCCATCTTTCATTTCAAATTCTTAAATTTAATAAATATATTCAATTAAAATAATTATACACTAGGCTGTTACCAATCAAATGAAATAATTTAAATTGAAAAATTATAACTATTAAATTAGATTATTTTAAATATTTTTGAATATATAAATAAGGAATGTTGAAAAGAATTATACTTTATGAAACTAGCGTTTTGTCATTCAACGTTGACACTTGCTTGAGAAGTTGAAGTCGTTCTCTATCTCCGTTGCTTCATTAGCCACGGTGGTTAAAAATGGTACGGTCCACAATAGGGGCGTCTGAAATCGCTTTACATTAAAATGTTCCTACAGTGAAAATAGGAGTTGACTTGTATTGTAACTGTAATCATATTTTTTCACAATATCAGAAAAAATATCTGACCCCCCCAATACTGATATTTCTGTCCCTTTGGGGGGTACTGGATCTTCATTGGGGGGTATAGTACACCCCAGTACCCCCAGTAATTCGAACTATGTCTGTGGTGCAAACCTGCATAACAAAAGTATCAATACACCTATCAATAGGATAATTCAGAAGTTCAAATAAAGGTCAACCCTCTCAACAAAGTCAAACACAAAACTAATTAAACACTTACCTTAACAATATTTCTCTTTTTTATTTTTCACCATCGTTAATAATTAATTTATTTATGCAATTTATTTAACTTTTCACAGTATCTTTTTACTATTAGTCTATTTGCAACGTGTGAATCTGCAGTCCATGATCTTTGAGCCATGTGAATTACCCAAGACTTAATCATCTTGAACTGAAAATAAAAGAGAGCAAAGGACTGGTATTTGTCCCGTGTTTTAATCAGACACGCCATCAAGTTTCTACAACTCTGACGAACTTTGATATTTAACATCTGATATCCAACAACCTGAATCCTAAATCACACACTGAACCACTTTTCACTATTCCCGGGCCGTTACTTGATTAATATTCAATAGCAAGAATGAATGAAAATAAGTGACCGAATTTAAACAACCGCTGAGAGTGTAGCTAACATCTCTCACGTTATTGCAGTGCAATGTGAGATTAAGTGCACTCAATAACGTCCACTGTGATTGCACACACCAAACAGTTGTCCTCTGAAATATCGTCATATTATAGAGGACATAAAAGACAATTTCAAACTCAAGAAATAATTTCGTCTAACAAATGTTTAATCTACTTTTCTTCCACATCAAACGACACTGCACAAAGTGGTTTTTACATCAAAGAAAGCTATGAAATCGAATTGGTACTTCCATGTTAATGCACATTCATATAAAGTAACATAATTTCATGTACCTTTACATTTGTAAAGAACATTTCTCTAATGTCTTACAATCTATTAACAAAAACTACAGCAATGTGGGACAAATGAGCCGTCTAGACAATTGAACCCATGACAAGTGCATGACAGCCGTATAGATACATTTGTAACTATTGATGTCTGCAAACGCCCTTAGAATAAAGTATCACACCTACTAGACGAACTAATTAACTCTGCAAATACGTCTGCATGTGTCAAACTACAGAACTTTATTTTTGCATTGAATCTATTTAAAGTACCCTAAAGTTAATAAACACAATATTACATTTTTCATAGAATTCATAAAAACGTCCTTATCAAAAGTTACACAAAATCTAAAACATTTTTAAAACAAAGCCTAATAAATGAACAAAAAACTACATTTAATTTTTTTTTTGGTAATCAAATAAACTCTGATTATCCAGAGCTAGCATTTCCAACATTTTTCCATACATTTAATACAATGACATTATTTGGTCGTGAAAAATCTTTTATACACAATATAACTCAAATATAATTTTGCAAGATTTCTATCTTTCAATAGCCTAAGTAACTTCATAACAATAAAGACTGCAACGTTCATTTTTTTAACATAGACTACAGGTATTTTTTTTATGTTAACATATTCACACAATATGTAAAAACATATTACATTAAAATTATACTGTTAATCTATACATAAAAGTCTAGCCTACTTATACTATGTTTGACTTTGCCATCACTGTCCTTTAATTGAACTCTTGTGCACTTGCCATGTATCTTTCATACCTAATTGGTCTGTCTAGCCTTGTCTGACTTCTGTTGGTCGTAGGTTATAAAAGTGTGCACAATTCACCTTGTATCACATTCGGCTACTGACAAGTCATCATGGCATCTGGAGCAAAGAAAATTAAGCTGGACGACGAAGACACAAGTATAACCGGATACTTGCACAATGTGTCTATAATTAAACAATCGGCTAAAAAAAAAAAAAAAGAACCAAATAAGTATTTAATCAACTTTCTATGATGTTGTACGCTACTTATTTTCCTAAAAAAATACTATATTTATGACTTATTGCATATCTCCTCCTTTTAGGTCGTTCAGGTGAGGGCATGGACATAATATGCAGACGCAGAACAAATCTGACCCTCCAAATAAAACCAAACGGACTGTAGAAGAGGTCACAAAAATGACCCAAAGGCTACATGTAAGTTATCTTATTTTAAATTATACTTAATTTCTTGGCTACTGTATTTGATCTGCTATTTTAATTAATGAACTTTTTTCTTTATATTTCGTCAGGTTGGTCTACTCACTGCAAGAGTCGCGCACCTGACCCTGGGAACGGAAAATGTAGAATTCCAAGGCAGGCAGATGGAAACGCAGAGCGTTCAAGTAGAGGACGTCACCGGGAGAATAAAACTGCAGCTCTGGGAAACTCAAATTGGATTGGTATCTTATGGGAAATCCTACCAGTTCACCTCGTTAACCACATGAGAATTTGACGGAGAACTGTTTCTGACTACTACCAAGGAAACTGAAATCAAAGAAATTCCATCTTTGGCTGGACTTGGTGACACAGCTCCATATGAAAAAAAGGAACAAGTGACATCTGTGACAGGTGTCATTAACCGCGCTGAGGTCGCTGTGTCCCGCAGCTGCGGGAACTGCAAATTCTGGCAAACTGAGTTTACTCCAAGACAAAAATTCCATCGCTGCCAAAAATGCAAAATGCTCCAAAAATCTACAATTTACAAGTCCACTGCCACCGCACACATCACTCTCTTCGGAGATTTCGGGGAGACTAACTATACCATTCACAATTCTGTCCTGCAAGATTTTTTGGCGACCCATGACCTTACTTCTCTTTTAGAAGATGGACAGAACGTGGAAAAGTACTTCCTCGAATGCGGTACATTAAAAGTCAACATTCAAAACAACATTGTCGTTCATATGGTAAAAGTCCCTGAGGAGGTTGAAATTCCATTGGAATCCTCTCCCCCGTCACCCACGGACTCCGCACCTGCAGCTGGAATGCCTGCAGAAGGTATTACGAAGTAGCCTTCTTTAGGCTATGTTAAACGTTTATGTTAAATATGTTCATCTTAAAACAAAAGTTTAATTGTTTAAATTAATGTGAATAAATGTTTAAATGTTAATGTTAAATTTACTACTTTTCTAATATTATTTGATATTTAGCTTGATGTTTCAATTTCATCTCTGTTCATTGTACATTACTATTGTTACTTAAGCCCTATTCGCACGGGATTAGTATTACCTAGGGACCTCCGGTAATTTGTAATAATCGCAGAGGTCGTCTGTGATTTTTATCCCGTGCGAATCTGCCATGTCTGTAAAAATGTCTGTAAAAATTCCCCCGAAAATTACCTACCGTATTTCGGCCAACACAGGGGTCCTCTGATAATACCAGTCCCGTGCGAATCCCAATGTCTGTGATTTGGGCTGTTTTTCTGTGAGCCTATCGTTTCCTAAAGAACGTAATAACCATTATGGGCCGTTTAACAGTCCATTTTATGTCTGTATTAAAACTATATTAACAATAAAATCTCTCGATATGCCCTACTCCAATCCGATTATAGTTTTTCTCCAAATAAAACTATGAAGTGCTGCAAAAGAGAAAACAAACTAGACGTGATCCGGAAGCTCAACTCGGACCGTTGTCATGGAAACGTCAAATTAAGCATTTTGGCGCAACATGGAAGCTCTTTTGGAAAGTTTGGACGCTTTTTGTGGTAGTGTAACATAGTAGTCTGTATCGTGGAGCATTTCTTTGTCTCACACGGCCTCTAAAGACGTCCATCCTGTAAGTATCTCAAGAAATCAAAGAGTGAAAGAGTAAAAATGATATAAAATGAAATAAACCAAATAAAATGAATAGAAAAACAAGCATATCATGACTTTTCGGTATTTATAATACCTTCTTCAGGCAGGTTTGTTGTAAATATGGACAAAGAATAAAAGAAAAAGAAGATATATTATATATTTATACAATAATATGATATTCTATAATATATATAATATATTTCTCTAATAAATTGGTTTTAAATAAGTTCTTTTTTTGAATTGCAATACTGCAGCGCGATCTTTGTTTCAGCACGTTCAGCTAGTGAAGTGTGAATGGGTGGGCGCACGCTGTAAAGTCCGTAAACTCGAGGGAATTACGAACATTTATTTGCCCGTGTGAATGAGCCACCAAAAACACAGACGTCAGGGGGTAATTTCTTAATTACAGAGGTCCAGGGTAATACTAATCCCGTGCGAATAGGGCTTTAGGCTACTCTGTATTATTAGCCTACTTATTGTTAATAAACTGTTCTGTTTCTGCAACTGTAATCTAGTGCTGACTTTTTATTAAACATTATAGGCTACACATATTTTCAAGACTTCGGTATTTAAGGTAAAATGGGCTACACTTACACATCAAGAAAAATTATATTTAAAAATACATATTCATTTCAAATATTTTTTGTATATTTGACACATATTTTACCCAAATTGAAATTAAAATTGCATTGTGGTAGTTGAATTAAACCTTTACAAAAAATGACTTTCCTCTAAACTGTAGTGTAGGCTATTAGCCTACTTATCTAAACACAACACATTAAACACCAAAAACAGCAGATCACCACGTCAAAGAATTATAGGCCTACTTAATAATTACTTTCCCTCCCAGACAACCCAGTCATTTTAGACCATTTCATATAATTTATCCAATAAAATATTTGGTCCATATATTTTTACTTCTAAAATTTGAATAAATCAGTCTTAGCCTACATTTCCGTGAAGGTTAAATTTGCAAACTAGTCCTATTTTATACAAATAAATAAAAGCTACTTTATCTTTAAATAGTCAGATGAAGTATAGTATCTCCAATAACGTCCGATTGCAGACTTACACTTACACCACAGAATGTCTACTTAAAGGAACACTCCACCGTTTTTTTTTTAAATAGGGCTTATTCACATTCTTTCATACATTAAGATAGGTGGGCAAATGCATTTTTGTCTCAGTGCATGCATTGTTTTAGTTTGACAGGGTCGGCGCTAGCTTAGCTTAGCACAATGAATGGAATCCTTTGTGAGCGCGGTACTACTGGCTGCTACAGTTTAAAGCGTAAAGGGCGCGAAATACGTACTGCGTACTACGTTCTGGCGTGACGTCGCGTGTATGCGTGACTTCGCGTGCATAACGGACGCCGGTAAGTAGTAGCATACGCAGGCTCTGTTAGTACGTATACTTGTATTTCGTGCCCTTTTCGTTTTAAACTGTGAGCGCTGTACTGGCTATTACTCAAGTTCATCAACTGATTAAACTCTTTCATAGCCTTTATTCAGATTCATTTGTGGAAAATGGATGTGCTAAATTTCCACTGCCTTTTTTCATTTTTTGAAGAGGGGTCATTTGCTGTAGGGGACCTCAAGTGGGTAAACCTGAGTGGTTGTGGAGTATCGATGGACAAACTGAACCCAGAAAACTGGAAAAAGGATACCGTGATAACGGTGAGATGGCCTGGCAAAAAGGGCCAGACTCAGCTCTACCCAGCGAAAATTAAAAAAATGTCAGGTAAGGTTTTAGACCTCAGTGACAATTCTGTTAAAATGTTTATTTTGCTCGCGGTCAGTCACTGTTCCTTGTTGCTAACCTCTGAGGACGGTGGACGTTATTCACTCACATTTAAAATTTTGTTCAAGAGTAACGTATATTTTCTTACAGTATGTATGTTTTTATATGCGTATAAACGGAAACTTAGGTGCTTTTGTAAAATTAAAATGTGGCCTGGGGCATCAAAAATGAACCTAAACTAAGCGAGTGATATGTCACAGTTACGATAAATACAGTATTATATAATATAGCGTGAGAAGCTTTTAAGTGGACAAATAAAAAATATTTTCTTTTTTTTTGTTCTTTTATGCAATCTAACAAACTGTGTTTGAGACCAAAAATAACAGTACTGTTATGAAATTGTAAAATATTGCAAATAAAAAGGTCAAGTTATAAAAAGAAAAACAAATTGTCACTTCAAAGAGTTCTCAATTCTAACAAATTTTTCAAGCCCACACAGATTCTGCTCTATAGAGCTATAGCGTCTGGTAAACATCGCATTCGAACGACCGTTTTTTAATATTAATGAGCCGTCTTCCTTACCTCTATACGATGTCTATACAATTAATCTTAAATATTTTAAATTGCATGCTGCCACTCGCATCCAAAACACAGAATATATATATATTTTTTTAAATAATTATATAAAATACATGTCTGATGGCTCATTGTTCGTAGTTGATCAGCATACAATTTGACAATCATTAAAAACTTTGTTGCATTTTTCCCTTACCAGTACATGTGAAAACAAAACTGAGTTTTACCTAAGAGATTTTGCGTTGGCTAATGCAGTTGCACCGATCCATTTTGTCATACTACATATATTTACGAGGTACACTTTGCTTTTTTCAGTACAGAATAATAAAATATAAGCATTACACACATGGATTTATTAAAATAATGCTTTCAATGATTTGTTAAGGGCAACTTTATCCTCTTACTGGATACAAATCTGAATATATTTAATTATTTAAAAAAAATCCATGCAAAAAAAGCCAGCCACGTTGTACATTTGAGGTAAACCTCCTTGCAAGTCAAATGAAAGTCTACCTGCTGATTATAGGTGTGGTTCACATCATTTCTTGTATTTTGCAGAAAGCATAAATTAGACCCTTACACCACCATGCCTGGCTGCTGCTTAGAATGTAGGGATGGGACGATTACCGGTTTCACGATAAAATGTACTGACGGTTAGTATTATCGTTTAAAATTTAATTATCATTAAAACCGTGTTTGATTATCGCAATTTTAGATCCTGTTCAGCCAGCAACAGTCTGAAGCAGGCGCAGCGCGCAATGTTTTTTTTTTATTCAAGAAGGAATTGTGGAAGGCAGTGGCCGTGCTCGGGAGATTTTTCAGCCTATTACAAGAACCAATTCTGAGGTGTCGATTCCATGAAATGTCCACGGAATCGCCCCAAATTCCGTGATGCGGCCACGGATATAACTCCAACGCAAGTCAATGACACTGACCTTCCATGGTCCACACACGGATACCCGTTTCAATGACGGAATACAGAACTCACTGAACGGATGTGCTTTCTCATTTGGAAACGCAACATTTGAAGTATTTGTTTCTTGTCCAACATCAAATACCACAATGACGTTAAAGGGATAGTTCACTTTGAAATTAAATTTTGGTATGTTTTAGCTTACCTGAAGTGCATCCAAGATGTAGGTGTCTTTGTCTCTGCAGTAGTTTCAATTTTGATATTTTTAGGTCAATCCGTTCTTGTCTGTCAGTCATATAATGCCGGCATATGGATACTGACTCCAAGAGCATGCAGAGTCCAAATTAAAACAATTCCCCATCGTCCAAAATTAAACAATTCCCCATCGTAAGTACACATTGATGGCCTAAGACACGAAACGAGCGGTTTGTGTGAGAAAACGAACAGTATTTATATAGTTTTTATCTCTAATAACACAGCCACGTCCAAGTGATCTGAAGGCTCACTTCAGATCACGGGGAATCACGGGACTTCAGTTAGGCTAACAGAAACAAACTGAATTTTTGTGATGGTAGGACAATGCAATAGCTACAATAACAGAGAGGTTAACGTCTTTATGGTATTTGGTGTTGGAAAATAAATACTTCAAATGTTGTGTTTCCAAATGAGAAAGCAGGTCCATTGAGATCTGTTCTTTGTCTTCGTCACCAAACTAAGTCCACATCACCAGACTTCATCTTTGGAGTCATTTCATAGTGTCATTCTAAGGTTTGCCCCAAAAAATGTGGTGTTCCCATTTCTTGGAATGTTGTGCAGGTAATTGAACTGCTGTTAAAATAACTTTACATCACTATAGGCTATTTTCCTGAATTGTGTCTGTGCACTTGCAGATTATACCTGGCTGCATTTCATTACAATGAAAATGCTGGTCGTGCACAAGCAACAACAACAACAGGACATCCACTATTCAAAGTGAACTTTCCAAAGGCCAGGAAAGGACAACGCACGATCAAACAAGTGAAGACAATCACCATTCAGTAAGTTACTTAAATTTTTTTATTTTATAAAATGAAATATAAATTAACAGTGTTATTGCAAGTTTTCCTGAAAGTTAGGGTAAATTTTGTTTTATTGCACAGAGTACCTAGATGACCTGCAGGACCTAATATTTGAGCATGTTTTTGTGGAACCTGCTTCATACATGGATGAGGTACTTAAGATACCCATACCACCAGACCTTTGTGCGGAGTATGAGCGGCCAGACAAGGAGGAGGTCATCTCCACCATGGTGTCCACATTCAATCATCAGCTTGTAGGAAACCAACATATCTGCCCTGATCATCTGGAAACTCACGGCGAACCCTCATCAACACACAGGCTGGAATCACGACACATACCCGACAGCACCAGCTCACAAAGGAGCGATATGCCAGAAACCTGTAACGACTAAAACACAGGCACATGGTCAATGTACAGATAGTACTTTTTATTTTTCAGCAATGTCTTTGTTTTGTTTTTTTATAGCACAGCCTATGCTTCATTTTGTGCTTTCTTATAATTCTATAGAGCTGTTGACAAGCACTATCTAAGACTCCTGAAGTTATTTCTTACTATTGTATATAAAATGTCAAATATTCACTAGTTTGTTTACAGTATGTATTGGTTTTGTAAAATCTGCAATGTTTATTTAATTACAAGAATAAAGTAAGATCCTTCCACTAATTATTTATACAAATTGTGAAATCATTTTCTTGTATTTGCAGAGTGTATTGTGATATTAATAAATATTAAGTTTGTTCTGCCATATGTGTTGTCAAGTTCATGGTTGCAATTCAGAATATAGGTTTTTACTTTTGTGCTGTCAATATGTGTAGGTTGAATGAAGATGTAAATATATCAGAGGTGTCAAAAGTATTCACATTCATTACTCAGGTAGAAGTATAGATACTAGGGTTTAAAAACACTTCTGTAGAAGTTGAAGTATAAAAGTAATGTAAGGAAAACTCTCTCTCTCTCTCTAAACCGGTCTAAACCGTTTGTGTAATTGGCCAAGTTTTTTTTTGTTTTTTTTAACGACGACAAGCCGGAATTAAATAGGAGTAACGAGGCTAATGTAAGGAGTAGAAGTAAAAAGTCGTCTGAAAATTAATTACTCCAGTAAAGTATAGATACCCCAAATTTCTACTTAAGTAAGGTAACGAAGTATTTGTACTTCGTTACTTGACACCTCTGAAATATATTATATAAAAATGTTTTTTCAGGAGAGAAAACAGCAGATCCTCACAGACAAAACAAGAAGTTACTACTGGAATCATTATGACTGATAGGGTGAGTACTACCAACAAAACATACCATTCATTCAAATATGGCACCTTAACACACAACAGTGCTGGTAAATATTCCATCATTTTAAACGTTTACAGCAGTTCACTCAAAAACGACAATGTTGTCAAATTATTCAGTTATGTGGTTTCAAGCCCTTATTTTACTTCTTTATTCTTTATTACTTCTTTATATATAATGCAAGTGAGCAAGGACTGGGGATATCGTACTCCAAAAGAACAAAAAACACCATAGAAGAATCATAAAAGTGGTTGATAGAACTTGTGCATTACACTCCAAGAACTGATCTTTATTTTAAAGGCAGAATACACCACAGCAATTTACCTCAAATTCCATACTACATTCATCTCCTAAGCTATTCAACAAGAGGGCGAGAGTGAGTCTGTATATGCCAATCATTTCATGCTGTCACCTGCTGAAGATGCCACACTGAATCGTCAAGAATCCCTGCATTACGCCTCCATTGACTTCAGAAACATCCAA